>VMDO01005661.1:86829-109267 GCA_007922755.1 Pedetes capensis | reverse complement strand
ATCTATATCTATATCTCTATATCTATAGCTCTATATATCCATATCTATATCATCTATATTTATATATCTATATCTATATCTCTATATCTATAGCTCTATATATCCATATCTATATCATCTATATTTATATATCTATATCTATATCTCTATATCATCTATATATCTATATCTACATATCTATACCTATATCTATATATCTATATCTATATCTATATCTCTATATCATCTATATATCTATATCTACATATCTATACCTATATCTATATATCTATATCTATATCTATATCTCTATATCATCTATATATCTATATCTACATATCTATACCTATATCTATATATCTGTATCTATATCTATATTTTTTTGCTGTCCTGAGGGGTGAACCTGGGGCCTCGTGCACACTTTGCAAGTGCTCTGCCACAGAGCTGCACCACCAGCCCCTTTTTATGGTTTAACCTGAGTCAGGATCTCACTAAGTGACACAGGCTGCCTCTGGGCATGAACATGCGGTCCTCCTGCCTCAGCCTACCGAGTCCTGGGGCCGACAGGCGTGCGCTTAGTGACCCCTAAGGACGTTCCTTGCTCATTGACTTCTGCCCCCCACGATGATCCCTTTCTGACCAGTGGCTCCCCTCCCCACCCCTGCCCTCTCCAGCTGACCTCTGACCCTTCCTTCCCTTGGTGTCCCCTTTCCCTGCATCCCAACAGCCCCTACGAGCGAGCCCCAGCACCTGACAGTGGAGGATGTGACGGACACCACCACCACGCTCAAGTGGAGGCCTCCGGACAGGATCGGGGCGGGCGGCATTGACGGCTACCTGGTGGAGTACTGCCTGGAAGGCTGTGAGTGCCCCACGCAGCCCCCCGGGCCCGCTGGGGAACAGACTCCCGTCAGGGGACTGTCCCTGCCTGTGAGTGGCCAGGATGGCGTGGGTCAAGCCAGGCCCCAATCACCAGCTTGTCCCCCCTCCCCTAGGTCCAGCTCCATAGGGCAGGGATATTCCATCCACCCATCCATCCTCTTACTACCGGGCGCTATGCCTCCTTCCCTCCTTCCCTCCACTTATCCATCCAACCAACTTTCCATCATCCGGCATTCCATCAGCCACCTCACCATCTATTTGTCCAGCCAGCCAGCCATATTTCCTTCCTTCCTTTCTTCCTCCCTCCCTCCCTCCGTCCTCCCTCCCATTCTTCCTTCCTCCCTCCCTCCCTCTCTCTTGCCTAGTCAGTTACTTATCCATCCTTCTATTACTTAGGTTAGGTGCCATTGAGTCAGGTCTGACTCATAGCGACCATGTGTATAACAGAACGAAACACTACCCGACACTGTGCCATGCACACGATCTTTTTGTGTTTGAGCCTATTGTTGCAGCCACTGTGTTCCTTCTCATTTTGAGTCATGCCTCATCAGCAAAAGGAGGTCCCAGGGACTTTATTCCATTTCCACCATTAAGGTCAACTCCATGTTGAGGTCTGGGGTTTAGCTCAGTTGGTAGAGTGAGTGTCACTTTGCACACTCTGAGGCCCTGGCTCAATCCCCAGCACTGCATGAAATGGGAGAAGGACCTGGCAGCCCACTCCCAAAACAAGTTGCCATCAAAAACCCTGTGAGGGTTGCTAGGAGTCAGACCTGGCTCGACAGCACCTAATGACAACGACGACAACTATTTTGAGGAGGCAACTCTTCCTCGGTGGTCTTTGGAATGCCTTCCAGCCAGGGGCTCATTTTCAGGCACCATATTTGACGGTGCTTCTCTGCTATCCATAGGAGCTTCAGTGGCTGGTTGTTCTGGGAGTGGGCTGCTGGGTCCTTCTCCCTGGTCTCTTAGTGGAGGCACAGCTCGCAGCATCACAACAACACATGCACCTGCACAGCACAACAAGCTGACAGGCACGCGGGGGCTCCGTTCTTCCACCCACCTGAGAGTCTTCTTGATTACCCATCTAGCCACCCACCCAGTAGCATCTCTCCACCCACATGTCTGTCTCCTCGCCAACCACTGCTCCTCCCTTCCTCCCTGCCCCTCTTCCTCCCATCTCCCCTTCCTTCCTCCCATGTGGCCACTCCTTGGCCTCTGTCCACTGGTCCCTGCATCACCCCTACCTCTACCCATCCAACCCTCCACCTGCACTGGTCCACATCTTTGGGTGCCCGCTGCCCACCGGGCCCTGGGCCGTGGCTGAGAGGCATCTCCATCGCAGCCCTGACTGCGAGGATAGAAAGGGCCACCTCGACACCCGGTTCCAGGCCTTGTGGCCAGGCGGGCCTGGGCTCCTGTCCCTGCCACTGTGGCTGTGTGACCCGGGCACATCTCTGAGCCCCACGACCTTCATCTGAGCGTGGTGAAGGCTGTGGCCAGCGTGCCAGGGCACCGTGGCCGCCCCTCGAGCTGTGCAAGGACAGCGGAGGGCTGGGCCCCTCGGCTTCCTCCTGGGTGCTGGCTGCTCCATTCCCGCCCCACCTGACCCCCGCCCCTGGCTGGAGCCTCCCAGGTGCTTCAGAACCAAGTGTGTCAGGGTTCCCGCCAGCCACGCCTGGCTGCCCCTCGTGGCTCACTGCCTTTGGCCACACCCCGACAGAAGGGCGGGGACACAGGCAGGGGATCCACTGCAGCTCCCTCCTGGTCAGCCCAGGGTGTTGCCCACCCTGTCTCCTCCTGAGACGCCAGCAGGCACGGCTGCTCCTGTCCCTTGCACACGTCGGGCACGTCCTGGGCTCAGCCATGTGGTCCGCCACGTGCGAATAGCATGCCCTGGGGAAGCCCCTTGGCTTCACAGAGCCTCAGTGCCCTCCTTCACAACACAGGGACCCCACAGGGACAAGGCAGGAGCGGCGCTGGTGTGGGTGGCCCTGGGGACCCAGTGGTGACCTGCGTCTGGCCGGCAGCTGTTCCTGCTGGGGGTTTGCTCAGGATTCGCTGCTGTGGGACCTGGGTCACTTCGGGGGACAGGGGACCGTGGGGTATGGAGGATGCAGAGGACGCCCCAATGTCCCCTGTGTCCCCCCAGCTGATGAGTGGATCCCGGCCAACAAGGAGCCCGTGGAGCGCTGCGGCCTCACAGTCAAGGATCTCCCCACGGGAGCACGGATCCTCTTCCGGGTCGTCGGGGTCAATATCGCGGGGCGCAGCCAGCCAGCCACCCTGCTGCAGCCAGTCACCATCCGGGAGATCGTGGGTGAGAGCGTGACCGTGGCCCCAGGCCCAGCTCCCCAGGAACTCAAGCCAGCGTCCTTCCATCTGCCACTCTGGGGTCGTCCCAGGGCCCCCTGGCCACCCCATCGCCCTCCAGTGTCCCCCGGGCCTGTCGCTGACCCTCTCCCCGCGCTGTCCCTGCAGAGCAGCCCAAGATCCGCCTCCCCCGACACCTGCGCCAGACCTACATCCGCAAAGTGGGCGAGGCCATCAACCTGGTCATCCCTTTCCAGGTGGGGCCCGGGATCAGGGTGGGGGGCGGAGTGGGCAGGTCGGCAGTGTCCGGCTGACCGGCTCTGGCTTCCCCCGGACCAGGGCAAGCCGCGGCCACAGGTGGTGTGGACCAAGGGCGGGGCCCCCGTGGACACCTCCCGCGTGCACATCCGGACCAGCGACTTCGACACGGTGTTCTTCGTGCGCCAGGCAGCCCGCGAGGACTCGGGGGAGTACCAGCTGGCCGTGCAGATCGAGAACATGCAGGACACCGCCACCGTCCGCATCCGCGTCGTGGGTGCGTGGGCGGCGGGCGCTGCAGGGGGGGGGGGGACGGGCGGAGGAGCCGGACACCAGGCCCCCCGCGGCTGGCGCCCAACATCGCCTCTCCTCCAGAGAAGGCAGGGCCGGCGGAGAACGTGATGGTGAAGGAGGTGTGGGGCACCAACGCGCTGGTGGAGTGGCAGCCCCCCAAGGACGACGGCAACAGCGAGATCACGGGGTACCTGGTCCAGAAAGCCGACAAGAAGACCATGGTGAGGGCGGGGCGTGGGCGTGGGCGGGGTGGGGCGCGGGGAGGGCGGCAGAGCAGGAGGCTAAGGCACAGCCTGGGGGAAGGGGCTGCCCCGGCTGAGAGGGATGCGTGAGGCGGAGACTTGGGGTGCAACCGTTTTCTTTTTGTGTGTGTGTGAGTGTGGTACTGGTGGTTGAACCCAGGGCCTCGCGCCTGCAAGTGCTGGACCACTGAGCTGCACCCTCAGCCCTTTTTTTTTTTTTTTTTTTTTTTTTTGAGACAGGGTCTTTTTTACTTTTTGAGACAGGGTCTCGCTAAGTTACGCAGACTGCCTCTGGTCTTGAACTTGCGATCCTCCTGTCTCTGCCTTCCGAGCCGCTGGGATTACAGGCATGCGCCACCGTGCCTGGCACCATTTTCTTTTTTTTTTTTTTGAGAGAGGAATGTCATGGGACAAAACTACCCAGGACCCATTTTCAAGTGAATGATTCGGAGGTGGCATCCAGCACAGTCCTAGAGCTGTGTACCCGCTACCTCTGTCTTGTTCCAAGACACTTTCATTGCCCCTCCAAGGAAACTCCGTCCACGTTTCCACATTTTCCATCCTCCTTGACCCCCTGCTGCAGCTCCCCCTGACCCTGGCCACCAGTTCGCTTTGCCTCCAGGGACCTGTCAATTCTGAACATTCCATATAAATGGAGTCACACCGTGTGTGACCTTGTGCTCAGCTGCTTTCACAGAGCACCCACATGTAGCATGCATCAGTGCTTCGTTCCTTTTTAGGGCTGAGTAATATTCGTGGTTTGGCTAGTCCATGTTTTGCTCGCCTGTCCATCCACTAATGGGCCTCTGGGTTATTTCCCCTATTGGCAGTTACGAATGTTTCTGCTGTGGGTGACGGGCTTCCTCAACACTCAGCTGTCCTTCTCCCCCTCCCCCACCCCTCCTGTCTCTGTGACACTTGTCCATGTCACCTTGTGTCCTGGCTCCCCCGGTCCCTCCCTGTCCCCCCACTAGGAGTGGTTCACCGTTTACGAACACAACCGTCACACCAGCTGTACTGTGTCCGACCTCATTGTGGGCAACGAGTACTACTTCCGGGTCTACAGTGAGAACATCTGTGGGCTGAGCGACCTGCCCGGGGTCTCTAAGAACACGGCCCACATCCTCAAGACAGGTGCCGCCCCCCTGCCATGCCCTCTGCCCCACGGCCCCTCAGCCGGGGCCGACCGGGACGTCCATCCTCCCCTTGCCTGGGACTCAAAGTCGATGACACCCGCCATGGGGGTCTCTCTCCCAGGAATCACCTTCAAGCCGTTTGAGTACAAGGAGCACGACTTCCGCACAGCGCCCAAGTTCCTGACGCCGCTCATCGACCGGGTGGTAGTGGCCGGATATGCTGCGGCCCTCAACTGCGCCGTGAGAGGCAACCCAAAGGTGCCCAGACCTATGGGTGTCTACTGTGGATGACCCTCAGGGAAGCAGCGGCCCAGGCCCACCACACCAGCTCCGTTCCCTGAGGCTGCTGGGTTTGCAGGGTCCACTCACTTCCCACCCATTTCCTGTGCCTCTCCTTGGACAGATCCCAGTCCTCAGATGAGGATGCTGACTTCCCATTGCGGTGGTCTCAGCCTCGTAACTGCCAGGAGACAGCTCAGCAGCAGTCCCAGGGAGGGTCGCCCAGTCTCTCTGTCCCATTCCAGACAACATCAGTCCGGTGGAAACCTGAGGGGCAGCCCCCTCCTCCACCACTCCCCAGCATCTTCCTGCCCCACCTGGGTTTCCACACTACTACCTTGAGCTCCAGGGACCCATGGAGACCAGGCCTCAGCAAACTACAGCTCACAGGCCAACTCTGCCTGCCACTTGTTTCTTGATAAAGTTTTATTGGCACAGGGGCCATGCACATTTGTTTTGTCCACGGTCGCTTCTGCATTACAGCAACAGAGCTGGAATAGTTGCCACAGAGACCTTACAGTCCACAGAGCCTGAAATATTTACTATCTGACCTTTGTAGGAAAGTTTGCTGACTTCTGGTCTAGACTTCAGGGGTTTAGCTCCAGTGCCATGTAGACAAACGGCACAGTCATTAGCTCACTCTCTCCCTCTACTTTTATCCGTTTTATTCATTAACTCCCCTCTTTTTTTCTGGGACAGGGTTTCTCTGTGTAGCCAGGCTGGGCTCACACTCACAGCCCTCCTGCCTCAGCCTCCTGAGCGCTGGGGTTACAGGTGTGCGCCACCACCGCTGGCTACACTTGCTCATTCCCTTGGTTCATTCATTCACACATCACGCCGTTCATTTCCTCGGCTCATCCATTCGCTCCATTTGCTCATTCCCCTCTCCGCTCATTCGTACCGTTCACTCTGTTGACTGACATTTTCAGTTCCCATACGGTGGGAGGGAGACGTTCATGGATCCAAAGTCGCACAAGTAATAGAGGGGTGATTGGCAGCCAGTGTGGCAGAGGAATGCAGGCAGCTCTGAGAGAGAAGTGGGTGCTCCTGTCCCGGTCTAGGGGCCAGGACCTGACCTGGGAGCCCAGTGTAGCAGAAAAGCAGGCACTGGGTGGCAGAAAGAGGAGGGAAAGGTAGTGCTGGAAGAAGGACCAGCCAGCACCCCAGCCTGGCATGGGAGCCTGTCTCATCTGCTCCAGGAACACCAACCGCCATGTGGGTGGAGCAGAGAGAGGGGGCAAGATAAGAAATGGAGGCCACCCCCCGTTGGGCCCTGTGGGCTGCTGTGAGGTCTTCATTCTGAGAGCCGTGGAAAGCCCTCACCGCTCCCCTGTGTGGTAGGGACCCTCCACCTGTTTTTACAGAAGAGGAGACCGAGGGTCGGAGAGTTGAAGTGATTAGTCCCCGGATATCCAGCAAGTGGGGCCACAGCCAAGATCCAAGTCCAAACCTGCCTCCCAGGCCCCGTTTTGCCGCGGTCCAGGGCGCCCTCTAAGCCGGCCGCCTCTCTCCCCTCCCCAGCCCAAGGTGGTCTGGATGAAGAATAAGATGGAGATCCGCGAAGACCCCAAGTTCCTGATGACCAACCACCAAGGGGTCCTCACGCTGAACATCCGGCGCCCCTCGCCCTTCGACGCGGGGACTTACTCCTGCCGGGCCTTCAACGAGCTGGGGGAGGCGCTGGCCGAGTGCAAGCTGGACGTCCGAGGTGAGGGGGGTCCCCACCCTGGCGGAGCCTCCCGCCCCTGCCGGGCCCTGTGTGCAGCGGGATGGAGGCCTCGGTCCTGCCCTGGCCGGCCGCCTCCCAGCCCGAGACCTCCCACCGCAGTGGCCACACTGGCCACACACACCCCAGCTCCCCGCCTGGCGCGCGTCTCCTCGCCTTGTCCGTTGAGCAGGCTCAGTGAGGGGACCAGCCGAGTCCCCCAGAGCCGGCAGACGCGAACCCAGACTTCCCGGGGCCCTCCCTCCTCCACTGGGGCTTCTCGCCAGCGCTCCGGTCCCCTGGACCTGACACAGCCCAGCAGACAGAGGTGGCCGCAGGGCCTTAGCAAGCCCTCAGAGAGGCTCTCGGGGCCCCAGGGTTGCCCTCCCAGACCAGGGCTCGTGCAGGCAGCTCAGGGGTCTCATCTTGGAATCCGCTCAGAAACATCCGACTTCATGATCCCGGGGACTGTTTGGAGCCAGCAGCTGCCCAGGCTGTCCCCGTTTGGGGTTGAATGGGCAGCGAGCAGAGCCACAGGTGGGCATGGCAGGCTCTGGATGGCTGTGTCATCTTAAACCCCATGGTCCCCTGGGTGCAGGCAGCAAAGGGGCCTGGGGAAGGCTGGCAGAGGTGCGGCAGCCCCTCAACCCGCCCCCGTCTCTCTTCCTCCACAGTGCCGCACTGACGCGCTGTCCCACCGTGACGCCATCGCGGCCCCAGCTCCAACCCCAGACCCCACCGCTCCTGCATCCTTCCTAGTTATTTCCGCAGTAAACAGCGTGGCTTGCACTCTCACGTCTTTTTCCTTTTTTGCGGGTACACCCAGGGCCTCCCGCCTGCTTCCTGAATGCTCTACCACCGGGCTGCACCCCTAGCCCAGTTTTTATTTTTTCTCTTGAGTCAGGGTCTCTCTAAGTTATACAGGCTGCCTCTGGCCTCGAACTGTTGAACCTCCTGCCTCTGCCTCCCGAGTCTCCCGGATGACAGGCGTATGCCACCACCCTCCACACTGCCTTTTTTTTTTTTTTTTTGTGGTGCTGGGGGTTGAACCCAGGGCCTCACACCTGCATGCTCTGCAAGTGCTGGACCCCCCGCCCCCAGCCTTTTTTTTTTTTTTTTTTTTTTTACTTTTTGAGACAGGGTCTCACTAAGTTACGCAGACTGCCTCTGGTCTCAAACTTGCGATCCTCCTGTCTTCACCTCCAGAGCTGCTGGGATTACAGGCGTGCGCCACCGCGCCTGGCTGCCTGTCCTTCTTGGGTCTGTCTCTGTCATTCCCCGTCCCCATGGGAGTTGCTCCCTCGTGGGTGGGCAACTGGGGCTGCCATGCTGGATGGTGGGCCACATGGGGCCGCCATGTTGGAATAGGGAGGTAACTGTGTTGCCACAGCAACTATGAAACTTCAGCAGGAAACCCAAGGCCCCCTGGCTGGTGGGGGCCCCTGGGATGAGCTACCGTGGAAGGGGGAGGCAGTCTGGGAAGGCAGCAGGCCGAAGGCCAGGCTGGGAAGGTGGCACCGCTGCAGGCCATGGGGGAAGGGTGGGGACCAGGTCCCTGTGGCGGTGGCTGGCCAGAGTCCTTGCTGGGGCCGCTATGTTGAGCCGGCCAGGCAGGCGAGAGGGCCCACAAGCGCGTTGTTCTGAAGTGGCCGCTCTTTATTAATTTCCATAACTCATCTGCCTGGCCCTGAGGTCAGCTGCTTTGCTCTCTGGTCCATTGGTGACCCTGACGGGTATCGGTGAAATCAGAGTCCCCAGAGTTCGGAGGCCTGCGGGTCAAGTCTGGCTTCCACGGCTTCAAGCTGGGTAGGAGAGGCAGCGTCCGAGGCCCTGAGCCTGTGGAGGCCTCTGCCGCTAGGCTGGGACCTTGTCCTCCACCCAGAAGAGGCGACAGGCCCATGGCCCCCTCCCCCACCCCTCCCCCAGGCCTTTCAGGAAACCAGACACCTGGCTGCACTCTGCCCCACAGGTACAGCTGGGGAAGCTCCTGGGCTGTCTCCAGTTAGGAATCAGAGCCACCCTAGCTAAGACCACCAGACCCTGCGGCCTCACTTAGAGGCCACACCTCCCAAAGGCTCAGGAATGAGTGGGTTACCTCTAAGCTCAGACACCAGCACAGAGAACCCAGTACCCACCGCAAAGACCCAGGGGTCCAGGCCCAGCCTCCTCCCTCAGACCAGGGGTCCAGGCCCAGCCTCCTCCCTCAGACCAGGAGTCCGGGTCCAGCCCTCCTCCCTCAGTCTTGGGGTCCAGGCCCAGCCTCCTCCCTCAGACTAGGGGTCCAGGCCCAGCCTCCTCCTTCAGACCAGGGGTCCAGGCCCAGCCTCCTCCTTCAGACCCAGGGGTCCAGGCCCAGCCTCCTCCCTCAGACCAGGGGTCCAGGCCCAGCCTCCTCCCTCAGACCAGGGGTCCAGGTCCAGCCCGCCTCCCTCAGACTAGGGGTCCAGGTCCAGCCCTCCTCCCTCAGTCTTGGGGTCCAGGCCCAGCCTCCTCCCTCAGACCAGGGGTCCAGGCCCAGCCTCCTCCTTCAGTCTTGGGGTCCAGGCCCAGCCCCCTCCTTCAGACCAGGGGTCCAGGCCCCAGCCTCCTCCCCAACCCTGAGCCCCGCCCCGCCGGCCTCACCTCCCGCTGCCACACCTCCTCATCCTCCTTGTCCTCCTCGTCCTCCTCGTCCTCCTCTTCCCCGTCCCCCAGCGCACAGTCCTCCTGCGTGAAGGGCACGGCGCCCTGCGCCGCGTGGAAGCGCAGGCGGTAGAGCAGCCGTACCCACTGGCCGAACTCGCGGTCGCGGGTCTCCGGCGGCGCCAGCAGCTCCAGGTAGAAGGCGCGGCCGTTGCGGAACTTGACCTTGAGCTGCCGGCGGCCCTCGTCGTGGACGAAGAGCTGGACGAACTGCAGTGGGAACAGCCTGCGGCGGGAGGGGCGGCTCAGGGCGCGCCTCACCAGCTCTGGAGTGGAGGCCGCCCACCTGCTCTGATCTGCGACGCCTCCCCTCTCGGCCTCATTTCCATCACCTGCCAGCTCCGGACCCCAACCCACGGCTGCCTGCTTGAAATTCCCGCCCGGGGCCTGGGTCCTCCGTGGGCCCCATGAGGCCTCGAATTCCTGGTGCCTGTCCCCTGCCCAGCCCACCCCCGGCCTCCACATCGGAGTCCCCTCCTCCGCCCTGACTCGACTTCCATCCTGCCCCGCCACCGGGTCCTGACGACTCCACCTTCAAAAGGAACCACAGCCCAACACTTGCAACTCAACTGCTGCCCCGGGTCCAGCCACCCTAGTATCCGTCTGCGGCCTCAGTCTGTTCCCTGCGTGACCGCCAGAGGGCGCCGGCCCCACACCTTTGCTAGTCTCCCTCTGGTGGGAACCTGCTCCCCCCAAGTCAAGCGCAGTCCTTTCCTTACCTCTCTGCTCCACCTCCGGCACCTCCAGCTACACTGGCTTTCTACTTGTTTCATAAACACACCAGGCTCTGTCCTACCCCAGGACCTTAGCACAGGCCACTCTCTCCACCTGAAACCATCCCCATCTCTCCACTTCATTGTCTTCCAGTCTCTCTCAGGAGGCACCTGCTAAGGGAGCTTTCCCGCGCCTATTTATAACCTCGACCACCCTGGCAGACCTCACCAGGGCCTTTCCTGTCTCCTCCCTCGCCAGATATCTCGCCCTGACAGTCTCAGTTGATTCTCCCTGCGTTCCTTGCAGAATGTGAGCTCCTTGAAGGCAGGGATTTGGCCCCACTTTTCCCTGTGTTGCTCCCTCAGTACCCAGAGCTGACGCTAGAAGGTGCTCAATGGATGTTCGGTGCATGTTCGAACAAACCTATCGCTTAGCCCCCAGCTGGAGTCAAGGTCCAGTAAGGCAGAGGAGGAAACAGACAAGGTGGGCAGCTTGGCCCAGGCCACACAGCAGGACCTGGCACCCAAGTGGCACATTCTTCTTTACGGTTCTGGTTTTCTGATGTGTCTGTTTTTGACAAGGTCTCACTATGTAGCTCATGCTGGCCTCTAGCTCTCAATCCTCCTGCCTCAGCCTCCCTAGTGCTGGGATTACAGGACAGTGCCACCATGCCTGGCTAATTTTTTTTTTTTCGTGCTGCTGGGGATGGAACCCAGGGCCTCGTACATGCCAGGCAAATGCTCTCACACTGAGCTAGATCCCAGCCTCTGGCACATTCTTAGCCACAGCACCGGGTAGCCAAGTCCACCTCTGGCCTGGCAATATTGCCTCTGGGAATTATCTGACAGACTCCTTCACGCCCATGCACAGACGCACACGCAGATGTCCCCTGCCATGTTGGCTGCAACCTCGTGTCACTGGACAAAACCTCAGTGTCCCTCCATATCACTTGATTACGTTCTCTAAACGCAGCGGTAACAGATGATGTCTACAGATTGCTTGTCTGTGCCAGGTCCCGTTCCACACGCTTCACGAAGTCTGTTAATCCCCGAGACAGTCCTGGCAGGTGGGCTCCCCTCTTAGCCGCATTCTTAAGGCTTGAGGAAACTGAGGCATAGACAGGGAGGGAGTTTGGCCAAAGCCAGCAAAGAGGAACTGGATCTGGGATTTGAACCCACACAGCGTGGTGAAGGCAGACCTGGTCAAAAAAGTCCCCGGCCACAATGTCACCACAGCTTGTTCAGCATGGGTGTTCAGGAGCCGGGTGGCTGTTCCGCCAACAGGAAATGTTGCTGCCAGGGCTGTTGGGGACGGCGCCAGAAAGGAAGCGGAACCCCGTGCCCACTGATGTTGTTAAAGAAAGGGTGAACCCTGGATGCCCCTGCCGGGCACTGCCCCAGAGCCTCGCAGGGCTGCACGGTGGTAAGGCAGAGGGCAGGCTCAGGCTCAAGGCCTGGGCTGTGGAGCAGTGGAATATTCACGAGGGGAGGGAGTTGAGGATGCTGGGGGAGGTTAGGAGGGGGCTGGTGTCACCTTCAGCTTTCTTTCAACTGCACATCATGACTCAAGAGTGGTCAGGTCAGTTGGCGGGACGAAATTAGCATTTAAGATAAAAGGCTTGTTGTCAAAGAATCTTGGTGCAGAGCCGGGCGAGGTGGCGCATGCCTGTAATCCCAGTGGCTCAGGAGGCTGAGGCAGGAGGATCGCAAGTTCAAGACCAGAGGCAGTCTGCGTAACTTAGCCAGACCCTGTCTCAAAAAGTAAAAAAATGGTCTGGGGGTGCAGCTCAGTGGTCCAGCTCTTGCAGAGCATGCAGGCGCGAGGCCCTGGGTTCAACCCCCCGTACCGCAAAAAAAAAAAAAAAAAAAAAAAAAAAAATCTCGGTGCAGAAACCCAGGCGATGTTTTGTCCTTAGGCAGGGTTTCAGTAAAGGCTGCAGCCTGGGGTGGCTCAGGCTCATCCTCCGTTCCTCTCTACTCACTTTCTTCCTTTGCTTCACTGTCTCCCTCCACCCCCCATTTTTCCCCCTCTCTCTCCCATTAGCTCTGAGATGGCAGCAAAGTGAAGGCCCCTGGCAGGCCACCTGCAGAGCACCCTGGGGTGTGGAAACATCCCCTGCGGGCAGCTGGCGTGGGGGGCAGGTGCCTTGGCTGGAGAAAGGAACAGCTCTTGCCTTGACCGCTTAGCCCTTCACAGCGACTGCTGGCCCACGTGGTGGTGACTTTCTCAGGGGAAAAACAGGACGCAAAGGGGCAGCGCGTGGCATGGCATCGGGGGCTGCAGGACTGGCGATCTTTGACCACAAGGAGCCTGGATGCCCAGCCCCAGCCCGCTCCTGCCCTGCTGTGCGACTCTGAGCAACTGGCTGTCCTCTCTGAGCCTCATTTTCTCTCTTTGGAGGAAGGGGCTAAGGAGCCCTGTTATATGAGTGATAAGATTGTGTACGTGACCCCAGGGTGCCTGGCAGGCAGCAGGCACTGCAGAGCAGTCCTCCTCCTGACCCTTTGGGCTGCAGCTGAAGACTGACCCCCCCCCCATGGTGTCTAGTCTGGGATTTCTGGCCCCTGTGGATTGCCCTGTCCTCGCTCTCCCGGGTGGGCAGCGGCGTAGAGAGGGCTGGCAGGCATGGGCGCCTCTGGCCCCAGGGCCCAGGCGCAGAGCTGCAGGAGGTGGTGGTCCCGGCCAGGCGGGGCAGTCACCCGAGAAGCTGCAGATGTCCGTTCTCCTTGGCAGGGCCGGCCAGCAGCAGCAGGTCTGGGAGCTCCAGGGCTGGGCTGGACGCTGCCACCCCCATTGTGACCTGGTTGGCGACTTCTCCGAATCGGGTCACCTGGGGCCGCAGGTTGGAAGAGTTTTGAACGGGGGAGCAGAACTGGGGAGGGATCAGCGGTCATGAGTATTGGGAGGGGAACGGGTCATGACCCAGGGGAGGTGAAGATCAGGTTGTGGGTCAGGGGTCTTGGGATGAAAGGACAAGAGTCATATGGGCGGGAAGTCAGGGAAACTGAGGCCAAGGTTCCTAAACAGGCTTATGAGCAAGAGATCCGGGAGGGGGTCGAGGTCAGCCATCACAGGAGTCGGATTATTGGGGAATAGCTACAGCGGGGAGGGCGGGGAGGGCCAGGCTCTGTGGCTGAGGTCCTGGGGCTCTGCACCTGCACGAAGTTGCTTTCAAAGATGGGGAAGTCCCGCAGCTGGTCGAATTCGCCGCTTAGGAGGTGGCGTTGGAGCTGTCCAGGACGGCCCAGGGGACAGACTGGGACCAGGGCGTCGTCTAGAGGGGCGAAGTTCGGGGATGGATCCCAGGAGGCTGAGCTGGGGCCCTTGGGCAGGTAGGGCCCCGAACAGCCCAAGGTAAAGGGTGCCAGGTGCCTCCGAACCGCTGGCCCCATTCCTTACCTGGCGCCCTCACCGACTCCCTCACCAGGGCCACGCCCTCTGGGCCTGGCTCTGCCTCTCACCTGCCATCCCACCTGGTCCCGCCTCACCTGCTCCACCAAGGGCCGGCTTAGGCTCGCGCCCCTGCTTCATCGCAACGCCCCGCCCCTTGGTGGGAGCGGAGGGAGGAGCCAGGGGGAGGCAGTGAGAGGGCGGGGCCGCGGGCACTGTGACATCACAGTAAGACTGCGTGGTGTAATGGCATCTAGATGACTCATGTCTGCAGCCTTAGCACTATGGCATCCGATTCCGTCATATCTCGGAAGCTAAGCAGGGTCGGCCCTGGTTAGTTCTTGGATGGGAGATGCCTGGGAACACCAGGTGCTGTAGGCTTGGGAGAAGGACATGGCAACCCACTCCCAAAAAACGATCCGCCATTGAAAAACCTATGAACAGCAGAGAAGCACTGACAATAGTGTTTGGCCTGTTGTACGCAGGGTCGCTATGAGTCGGACACCCACTCGATGGCACCTAACAGATGACTCATAATGTAATGACGTTACCAGAAGGGCGGGCCCTGCAGATCTGGGCGGAGAGGTGCCCTTCTCGCTGACGTCACGCCACCCGTGGCGAGCAGGCGCCAATGCGCAGGCGCAGGGTGCGGCGCAGGCGCACGGGCGTCAGGAGGAAGCCGGTTGCTCCCGTCCTGCTGTGCGGCGCCGGACTCCTGATGTCGGCCCCTTGGAAAGGGGCCGAGATGGCGGCTGCGGGCGCTGGGAGAACCCGGCTGCTCCTGCTCCTGCTCGTGGCCGCGGCAGCGCCCAGTCGCGCCCGGGGCAGCGGCTGCCGCGCCGGGGCCGCTGCGCGCGGGGTGAGTGCCCGTTAGCGCCGCACAGCGGCCACGCTGACGAGGCGGGTCAAGGGCCTGGGGAGGGAGTCAGGGGCAGAGAGGCCGTCGGAGCCGGCGCTGGGGGCGGGGCCGAGGGGCGGGTCCTGGCGGAGGCGGCTCTCGCCGTTGGCTGCTGCGGAAGAGGGGCGGAGTCCGGGGGTCGGGTGGTGGGCAGTGTGCGGTCTCAAATATTCATAAGGGGGTGTGGCCAGGGTGGAGCCTCGCGAATCAGAAGGCGGCTGGCTGAGATGAAAGACAGGGGGCGGAGCCGCAGGGCCGGCAGAGGGCGCCGCGGCGGGGAAATGGGAAGATGGTGGGAAACGAGGCGCAGGCTCCACAATGTCCTTACCGAGGGCGGGACGAGGGCGGGACGGGGGCGGCATCTCGGCCCTTGCTGTTAGGGTGAGACGGGACCTTCGGATGCCAGCCAGCCCAGGAAGCCCCGGGGCGGGCAGGTGCCCTTTAGCTCATGAATATTCATGATGCCACCTGGGGGTAGTTGCCTTGGAAACCAGGTGCTGCGGAAGCATGTTTATTTGGTCTTGTTGGCGTCCGATCCCGCGAGATCTCAGAAGCTAAGCAGGGTCGGGCCTGGTTAGTCTTTGGATGGGAGACCGCCTGGGAACACCAGGTACGGTAGGCTTGGGAGAAGGTCCCGGCAACCCACTCCCAAAAATCAATCCGCCATTGAAGACCCTGTGAATAGCAGAGAAGCACTGACAGTCGTGCCAGGCGTGGCCCAGGGTTGGGGAGGGTTTCGTTCTGTTATTCACAGAGCCCCCATGAGGTGGGTCCGACTCAACAGGCAGCTTGCTCAGGTTGGGAGTCCAGGTCAGGAGCATGCATGGTGTGGTGGGTTCCGGTGCCGTGTGGGTAAGCGTCGGTGATTGGCTAAGAACATGAAGATCCAGCTGCTTCCGTCCACCAGTCCGTCCTGTGGGCCTGCCCTGCCGGGAGCTGAGCGTCCTCACCCGGGCTCCTCTGTCCTGCAGGCTGGGGCCGAAGGTCGAGAGGGCGAGGGCTGCGGCACGGTGGGGCTGCTGCTGGAGCACTCGTTTGAGATCGGTGAGTCCGGCAGCGCCCTTGCCCCTACACGTGCCACGTGCCCAGTAAAGTCGTGGCCCTGGGGGATGAGGCCTGCCCTCCGTTTACTGAGTGTCGCCCTGGGGTAGGAGGGGCACAGGCGAAGAGGAAGGCTGCCTTTAAGGGCCCCAGACACGGTGGGGGGTGCAGATTGGCGGTAGGGCACTTGCGTCGCATGCCTGAGGCCCTAGGCTCGTGCCCAGCGCGGCACACATCCGTGTGAGCCCCCCGAGGCCAGTGGGCAGTCCCCAGAGCTGCTCAGCCGCAGTGCCCAGCTCAGAGTCTCGCTGCGGCCGAGCTGCCTGGGTGCCGTGGGCATCTCCACCATTCCGTGGTCCCCTCGCTGTCCCTGCGGTGGTCATGTGAGGCGGCAGGGTGAGCGTCCACTCCACTGCCCAGGAAAGGATTAGGGCTGAGGGGAGGCACCTGGAATCCTCAGTCAGTGAGTAGCGGGGCCAGGTGAGCGCCAGAGCCGGCAGGTGTGTGCCATAGGCGCTGTCTGCACTGCCCCAGGCTGCAGCCCTTGGTACAGCCAGGTGCTCGGACTAGAGGCCAGAGAGGCTCAGAGAGGGTGTGTGACATTGCGGAGCGCCTTGGAGAGGCAGGGCAGGCCTGAGAGCCTGGGGTGTGTGTCCACCGCGGGCGCCTGTGAGGCAGGAGGGCAGCGTGTGTTGGAGGCCTCCCTGGTTGGTGGACGGGACCCCTGGGGTGCAGGTTGGAGAGCAGGCAGGGCTTGAATCCGGGCCTCCTGGCCTCTACTGGGGTTGCAAGGTGCAGCGGGAGGTGGTTACCGAGGCCGGGTCCCCACAGATGACAGCGCCCACTTCCGGAAGCGGGGCTCGCTGCTCTGGAACCAGCAGGACGGCACCCTGTCCCTGTCACAGCGGCAGCTCAGTGAAGAGGAGCGGGGCCGGCTTCGGGTGAGGTGGGCCGGGGCGGGCTGGGTGTCTGGGCACCTGGCATCTCTCCCGCTGCCGTCCCCCAGGTCCAGGTTGGGTCCCAGGGCCTCCCGTTGCCCTCCCCTGCCCTCTGTGCTGCGGCCACCCCAGGCCCACGGTGGTCCTGGCCAGGGCCTCCCCTCTCCATGGGGTCCTGGTGGGCTCCTCAGCATTCCAGCCGGCCGGGCCATGACCGCCTGGGATGAGGTGGCCTGTGAGGAGAGACCCCAGGGTAGCCACGGCTGGGCAGCCGTTCCCTCTTAACTCCGTGACCACGAGGCTGGGCTCTGCCCGGTCCTTTCCAGCATGGCCCAGGGCTGCGTCCAGCCTCAGGGGCTGGGAAACCCCAGCAGCCTTTCAGACGGCCTGGGCTGCTTGATGTTCTGACCCGGCTGCTCCCAAGAACTTAATGCTGGGGTTAGGCATGGGGGGCACCAGATGTGGCTGGGTGCAGGCGCAGGGGACATGTCCTTGGGACTTACTCATCACCGAGTGGGCTCTGCTCTCCTGGCGGCTTCTGTCCCAGGTCCCATGGCCCAGGGGGCCTGGCCTTACTCAGCCAGGTGCCCCAGTGGGGAGGTGCCGGGCAGACTCGGGTCCACCAGGCCAGGGACTGTGGGGTGTGGGGGGTGAGACGGGGTTGGCCTTCCTGGCTGGGGCCTGGCGGGGCTGGACTGCATCCCTCTAGCCAACCCCCGCTTTGTCTTGTCCCTCAGGATGTGGCAGCTCTGAACGGCCTGTACCGGGTCCGGGTCCCTAGGCGGCCCGGGGCGCCTGACGGCCCCGAAGCTGGCAGCTACGTCTCTTCCTTCGTGCCCGCGGTGAGTCAGTGACGAGGGCCGCTACCCATCCTCGGTCTCCTGACCCCGTCACCCTGAGTCTGCCTCTCACCGAGCAGAGGACAGGAGACCTCGGTCGGGCCGTTCCCGGGGGAGCGTGGCGGCCCCGGGCAGGGGCTCCGTGGAGCTCGGTCTGTGCCCGGGGGCAGCGGGTAGACGAGAGAGGGGACGGAGAGCTGCTGTGGGTGACGGCGAGCCCCCCACCCTGCCAGTGCTCCCTGGTGGAGTCGCACCTGTCGGACCAGCTGACTCTGCACGTGGACGTGGCCGGCAACGTGGTGGGGGTGTCGGTGGTGACACACCCCGGGGGCTGCCGGGGCCTGGAGGTGGAGGACGTGGACCTGGAGCTGTTCAACACCTCGGTGCAGCTGCGGCCGCCGGGCACTGCCCCGGGGTGAGCCCGGAGGGCAGGGTGGCATGGGATGGGGTGGTCCAAGGGGGTCCCTGGGCCGCCCAACTCAGCCCCTCGCCGTCCCGCACAGCCCTGAGACGGCCGCCTTCATCGAGCGCATGGAGGTGGAGCAGGCCCAGAAGGCCAGGAACCCCCAGGAGCAGAAGTCCTTCTTCGCCAAATACGTGAGTGCACGCCGCCTGCGCAGCCCGGGCGGGGTGGGCCACGGCTGGGGGCCCCACAGCGGCCCCAGGAGCCTGACAGCTCCGTTTGGATGGGGTCCAAGGGCGGGGGGACAGGGCGAGGGGGACAGGCCATGGGAGGCAGGGCAGGGGCACAGGCCAGGAGGACACGCAAGGGGGACAGGCCAGGGGGAAGGCTGGGGGAACAGGCCAGGGGGACAGGCCGGCTGGGGCAGGAGGGAGCCAGCGGGGCGGCACGGGCCCTGGGGGGTCTCTGGGGCACAGGGTGGAGGTGCCCAGGCGGGGCCTCTGCGGAGGTGGCCAGCTCCACCCAGCCAGGCAAGCGCTGCTGCAGGCCCCAAGCGCCCAGCGAGCCTTGCAGCAGGGAGGCTGAGGCCCGGCCCGCCACTTCCAGGGCCGCTGACCCGTGCTCCTCCCTTCCCAGTGGCACCTCATCCTGGGGGGGGCCGTGTTGCTCACAGCCCTGCGTCCTGCCGCCCCGGGTCCCGCGCCGCCGCCGCAGGAGGCCTGAGTGAGGACCAGACCCCTTCCCGCCTCCGTCCCTCCTGCCCCACCCGTAGCGGCTAGGCCGGGCGCAGCCTGTGCTCACCTCCCTCTGTCTCTGTCTGTCTGTCTGTCCCCTCTATCGCCCGCAGTGGATGTACATCATTCCCGTCGTGCTGTTCCTCATGATGTCTGGAGCGCCGGATGCTGGGGGCCAGGGCGGGGGCGGGGGCAGTGGTGGGGGCAGTGGCCGGTGAGTGCTGGGGAGCCCTGCCCGAGGCCTGTGTCCTGGGGCTTCCCCAGGAGTCTGCGCTGCCCCCCACTCTCCCACCCCAGAGTAGGAGGCCCCAGCCCGCCTGGCCTGCTGCTTTCCTGCTGGCGGGGTGCCGAGATGCACCCTCCCCACCCCCGTTGGCCTCTCCCTGTCTGCCCCCTGGAGCCTTTCCCTGGGCCAGGCTCCCACGCACCCTTTGCTCCCCACACCCCGCTGGGGCGCCCTGGCTTCCGAACCTCCCTGCACTGACCTCGGTCTGTCCCGTGTGGGTGGGCGCCCTGGCCTTGCGTGGGCCGCCCCTCCCCGCCCTTGGGGCTGAAGAGCAGCGATGTGGGCAGAGAAACCCAGACAGTGATCCTGGGGTGAGGGCCAGAGCCTGACCAGCGCCCCTGCCCCGCCCCGGGACGCCCCATGCTGCCCCAGGAGGAGACGCCTGCTTGGCGAGGACTTTCGCGCCAGTTACTAGCGTGTGAGAGCTCGGGCTTCCCGTGGCCGCCTGCATGGGCTGGGCTTTATTGAGCTCTCGCCTTCTGTATTGTGCAGAAAGCCATGATGGCGGCCATGACCGCGGGCGCTGCAGCTGATTAAACTTCCCACGTGGCCCCCTGCCACGCCATTCTGTGGTGAGTGGGGCCCATGCAGCGGGTCCTTGGCGTCCTGGGATCGCAAGGGGTCGCTGCAGCAGATGGGCTGCGCCTGCAGAACCGCCTAAGGTGGCGCGATGGCCGTGGCGGTGACCCCTCCAGCACGTGAGCGGCGCCACGGCTGGGGCTCAGAGAGGGGCCACCCCTGTGGGGTGGACCACAGCTCCGTCAGCCTCACCCTCCCCACCACTGGCCTGGGGAGGCGGTACCTGGCTGCCCAGCCCCCCTAGAGCCAGCCACATCCCCACGGCCTCCCCTGTGTGGCTCAGCCATGGTGGGAGGTGGGAAGGGCGACTCAGCGTGCTTGGCCCCGCCCCTCCCACACCGCTCCCGAGCTTGGGCCCGATGAGGGGCTGCTGGGGCCCTGCCCATTCCTTGCCAGGCTCCCCCCCACTGCACTGTGCCAGGTGGCCTGGATGTCCCCAGGGCCTGCCAGCAGGGGGGCCAGCAGCGAGTCACCAAGGACCCTGCTGTGTGGCCTGGCTGCCCAGCAGGTTGTGAGGCCCAGATCCTGCTTCCCTGTGTTGTCGCTAACACCCTGAGGCGCGTGTCCGCGGGACAGGATGCAGGAGGGCCCCACTGCCCACCTGGGAGGCAAGAGGCTCGCTGGGCGCACTCGTGTGCGTCTGCGGTGGGCCCGCTCCCAAGAGCTTGGTGGGCAGTCACTGTCCTGCAGGACCATCCTCTGGGTCTCATACGGTGGGGTTGCGGTTCCACCGCAGCCAGCAGGGAGGCCGAGGGCCCCTTCCACCCTGCAGCCCCTCCCTCCCTGTGGACAGGCAGGGTACGTGCTGGGGACCACGGCGGAGCCTCGTCCTGGCAGCGGCTGGCCCTCAGCTTCTCCCCAGAGGAGCCCAGTGCGGTCCTCTGAGTCGCCTGCTGAAGAGGAGGGGAGGGGGGTGGGGACAGGGACGGCAGGCCTGGGCCCTGACCCAGCTCGCGCCGCCTGCGCCCCGCCGCGGCTGCAGCCGCCTGCTGCTTGTTCCCTCGGCCCTGGGCCGATTCCTCCACGTGGGGCCAGAGTCCAGGACAGACAGACAGAAAAGGGTGTCACAGAGGTCCCCCGACACCTGGGCTCTGGTGGCCAGCCTTCCACTGCAGGCCTCTGTGGCCTCTGCAGATGCCACCTCCAGCCCAGCCTGGGGACCTCAAGCCCCAGGGCAGGGAGGGAGGCAGAGGGTGGGAGAGGAGCCTCCCCCAGACAGGAGGGCGTGGGCCAGAGGGAGGGGGCTGGGGGAGGCAGGAAGGAGGGATGGGAGGAGAGGAGGCCGGGAGGGAGCAAGGGGGGATGGGAGCTGGCCAGTGGCTATGCTGCCTGCCCAGCATTTGGGAGGCCGAGGCAGGAGGATCCTGAGCTCCAGGCCAGTCTGACCACCATACTGAGACCTTGTCTCAAAATAGGCAGCTGGGCGGGGGTGGTGGAGAAAATTGGCAAAGGAAGGAGAGAGAGGGTGGGCACTGGGCAGGGGATCAGAGAACAGGTGGGTGAGAAGAGAGATGGAGGAGGGGAGGAAGAGGAGAGCGAGAAGCAGGGGAGGGTGGGAGAGGAGGAGGAGCGGGGGTGGGGGTGGGGAGTGGGAAGGAGGAGCCCAGGCCAGGAGAGAGCCCAGCCAGCCTGCGAGGGGGGGCCTGGCCAGCCTCACCGCTGCCACCTCATTTCTGGACAGGGTGGCCAAGCTTGTGCCCTATGGGGAAACGAAAGAGGAGGAGGTGGGGGAGGGAGAGAGAAGGGCAGATGGAGAGCCAGGAGACAGGAGAGAAGATGGAGTGCGAAGATAGGCCACCACGCCTGTGCGTGGTGGCCGGGGTCGGGTCATTGGCCCAATGCTGGCTGGCTGCGCCCTGGATAAAATGTTTTAATCTTCAAAGCATCAGGTGGTCAGCGCGGAGGACACGGGAACCCGTCTGCTCCCAGAGACCTATCAATGGGGGATCTGGTGACAAGGGGACCCCACAGGCTCCACCCCAGGGGGAGGACCCACCCCACCTGACGGCCTTTGGAACCCTCACAGCTGCATAGTAGTGGGGTGGGGGGTGAGAGCGGGGTGGGGCGGGGCCTGGCCAGGGGCTGGCACAGACCGTGGGGCTAAAGATGGGGCAACCCACTCCCCCAGAGCAGGGCAGGGGCCTAGGGGGCAGCACAGGATGACGCGGGAGAAGGCTGGCGAGGGCTCCGTGACTTCCCGTGGGACGTGTCCTGTGCTGAGGGGACAGGGAGGAGAGGGTTAGCCCAGGTATCACAGCAGGCAGGAGGGGGGGCGAGGGAGATGGTCAGGAGGGTGAGCTGAAAGGTGAGAAACTGAGGCAGAGGGAAGGGGCTCAGAGCAAAGGAGTGAGGCCGGGGCCACAGCCGAGGCCCATGAGAGCCTGGGATAGGCAGCCAAGTGCAGGTGGGGCAGTAAGGAGAAGGTTCAGGAAAGAGTGGGGAGGGGAGGGGGGCAAGGCAGCAGAAATCGGGCAAAGGAGGCCTCAGTGGAGGAAGGGGGGAGGAGATGGGGCTGGGATTGGGAGCAGGGAGGGGAGCCTGAGTGCCCAGGCATCAGGTCCCCACCTCCCATGGAGCCAGGCCCTCAGTGGGGACCCAGCGCAGGTCAGGGTGGAGGTCTGGAGGAGGGAGGATCTCAAGACTCACAAGCAAGAAAGGGCAGGGCTGGGGTGGGAGGAGGACAAGAGCATTGTGCAGGGGGAGGAGCCTAAAATACAGAGGAAAGGGAGGGAGAGGGATAAAACTGGGGGGTGTGGGAAGCCAGAGAGGAGATGAGGGGATTGAGGGAAGGGGGGGGCAAGGGTGAAGAGGAAAAGGGGAGGGGAGGAGAAGGTGGAGCTGCAGGCAGG
>VMDO01005661.1:0-86729 GCA_007922755.1 Pedetes capensis | reverse complement strand
AGAATGAAAGATGGAGGAAGAGGGCAGAGTTGGAGGAGGACAAGAAGGAATGGAGGAGGAAAAGGAAAGGAGGAAGGGGAGGAGGAGGTGGAGTAAAAGTATATGGAAGAGGAAGAGTAGAGGCAAAGGGAGGAGGAGGTGGGAGAAGAGAAGAGGGGGTGTAGGAAGAGAAGTTGGGATGGAGGGGGAGGGGGAGAAGGAAAAGGCAGAAGAGATTGGAGGAGATGGAGGAGCAGGGGAGGTGGAAATGGAGGAGGAAGAGGAGACGGGAGAGGAGGGGAGATTGAGATTGAGGAGAAGCTGGAAGAGCAAGAGTAGGAGGACAAGATGGGGAAGAAAGGGAGAAAAGATGGCACAGTAGAGATGGAAGAGGCAGGAATGGCACAGGAGGAGATGGAGGAGCAGAAGGGGAAGAGATGGAGGAGGAAGAGGAGACTGGAAGTGAAGGAGGTGGTGGAGCAGGGGAGGGTAAGATAGAGGAGGAGGAGATGGAGGTGGAGAAGGTGAGGAGGCAGAGGAGGTGGAGGTGGAGATGGAGGCGAAGGCGTGGAGGATATGGAAGGGAAGAGAAGGAAGGAGAGGAGGAAGAGGAGGGCATAGAGTAGGAGAAGGTCAGGAGCAGGGGAGGGGGAGGAGGAGAGGAAGCGATGGAGGTTAAAGGGGATGGAGAAGAAAGGGGAGAGAGGAGTAAGAGGAGAAGGAAATGGAAGATGAGAAGGGGAGGAAAAGGAAGGGAGGAGGATCGGGAGAAGGAGATGGATGAGGTGGAGGAGGAAGTGGAGCAGGTGATGGAGGAGGAGGAGATGGAGGAGGAAGAGAGGATGAAGAGGACAAGGAGATGGAAGAAGAGCAGTGGAGGAGGTGGTTCTGGGAGGAGGAGATGATGGAGAAGGAAAAGATGAGATGGAGGAGGAAGTGGAGGAGGAGAGGGAGGAGGAGGTCAAAGAGGAGGGAAGAGGGCCCAGGTGTGGTGGCCAACCCTGTGACCCCAGCACTCCGGAGGGTGAGGCAGGAGGGTGGACAGGAGTTTGAGGCCACCCTGGAACACACAGGAAGACCCTGTCTGAAAACACCAAAAAAGAAAAGGAAAGGAAAGAAACCGAGGGATGATGAGGAGGAAGAGTGGGAGGGAGGAGTCGAAGGAGGAGGAGCCTGGAGGCCATGACAGGAGGCTGCAGACGTGGGTGCGGGCGAGGGAGGGGAACCCTGAGGAACTTGGCGCCTGGCACAGTGTGGTGTGTGCGCTCCCAAGGGGCAGGCCGGGTGGGCACAGGGAAGGATGGAGATGCTGGGTGAGAGAGGAGGAGACTGAGATCTGCAGAAAGGCAGGGAGGGAGCGGGAGAGCCCCGGGAGAGGGAGGCCAGGGTGGGGCTCAACCTCCTGCCTGAGCCTCAGTTTCCTCACCTGCTCCCTGGGGTGGGGAGGGGAGGAAGCAGAGGGAAGAGAAGCGATGCAGCGAGCCCCTGGGGGCGGGGGGTGGCTCAGAGGTGGCCACCTGCCCCATCTGCTCTAGAGCTTTCTCTCCTCCCTCTCCTCCTGCCCCTGCCATGAGGGAGTGGCTGCCCTCATCCACTCTGTTTTCCAGTTTGAAGTCAGGTCACAGCCCCGTCCCGCTGTGAGGTGGTGCCAATCCACCCCTTCCACAGTGTGGGGACGGAGGACACCCAAGCCTGCCACCTGGAAAACGTGCCGCTTCCACTGCTGACAAGGGAGAGGGAGGGAGAGAAAGAGAGGCCTGTGCTGGATTGCCTGGCACACAGCTGGTGCTCAATCAGTGCCCCCTCCCTGCCCTGGGGGAAAGCAGGATGGGAGAAGAGAGTAGAGATGAGAAGGGAGGACGTGCTTATAATAAACGTGGCACACAGCTGGTGCTCAATAAATGCCCATTCTCTTCTTCAGGAGAGAGAAGACAGGTGAGAAAGGAGAAACTGCCGAGGGGAAAACAGCCTGAGGAGAGGGTCACGAGAGGCACCTGCTAGGCATACACACAGTAGGTGCTTTTTAAGTGTTGCTTCCATTCCCCAGGAGGAAGAAGAAAACAGGAAGGTCGGTATCGAGCAACCAGGAGAAGAGTTGTGAGGGAAGTGATGATATATGTAAAGTGGCTGGCATACAGTAGATACTTAATAGATGCCTACTCCACAGTCCACTGGTGAGCACAGAGAGACGTCAGGAGGAAAGGAACACGCGGACAGTGCACGCAGCTGGCGCTCCATACTTGCCTCTGCTGTCCTTAGGAGAGAGCTGCCAGGGCAGGGAGGAGAGGAGGTGGGGAGGAGAGGGAGGCACGGGGAAGGAAACGGGTGAGAGCCAGAGGAGCCAGAGGGAGGAGTGACAGGGACGGAGGGAAGGTCGGGCAGAGGGGACCGCGCCAGGGGAGTGCCTGCACAGGCACCTCACAGCACCCAGGAGTGCTCAGTAAATGCCTGCACTCAGAGAACAGAGGGCCAAAGAAGATGGCAGAGCAAGGGTAAGGGCGAGAAAGGCAAGAGGCGACCAGGTGGGGTATGGGTTGCGTGGCATCCAGGCGGTGCTCCATAGTCGCTTGCTTTCTTCCCCAAGAAAGACCAGATGGAACAGAAAAGAGAAGCCAGAAACGAGGGAACAGGGACAGAAGGAGGATGAGGCTGAGAACATTGTCTGGTACACAGCAGGTGCTCAGTAAATGCCCATTTCCTTCCCTGGCAGAAAGCGGAGAGCGGAGGTGGCAGAGACCGTGGGTCCATGGAGGAACAAGAGGGGGGCAGGAGCCGAGGAGAGAGAGCACAACTGCTTGGCAAACCAGAAGTGCTCAATAAATGTGTTCCTTGCTCTGGAAGCAGGCAGAGAGCTCGGAAGTCGAGGGGAGGATGGAGGGGAGGATGGAGAGAAAGATGGTGTGTGCGGGAGGAGGGCAGGTGCTCAGAGGTGTCGGTTCCCTCCCCTAGGAGAGCCAGAGGACAGGAAATCAGTGGGGGAAAGAAGGGAAGTGGCAGGTGGCGGCGGCATGGGGGAGAGGAGCCAGGGGGTCTGTAGACACCCCTGCACACAGCAGGTGCTCACTAGATGCCCATATCCCTGCCAGGAGGGACCAGGAACACCAAAGGGTAAGGAACAGGGGAGCGCATATCAGACCTTAGGTACTTAATAAATGCTGCTTCCTCCCAGGCCTGAGCCACAGTGTGGGAAGGGCGTGGGAGGCAGAGGCCCAGCGCCCCAGGCCCCTGGCCCAGCCAAAGCAGAATGGGACGGGGACAGAGGCCCATTGTCCTGGGCCTGGCACGGCCTGGCGGGGGGGGGGGGGCACCAGCCTGTGCTCTATGCTGGCTGGCGGGTGGCCTGGCCTCTGTCCCTGTGACCACTGCCTCTCATCCCAGCTGCTCCCCCTCTCTGCCTCCCCCCTCTTCCCTCTCTGCCTGTCTCCAGTCTCTCACCCCCGACTCAGGGTCCCCACCCGACGCCTGGGGTCACGGCCCAGGCCCTGGACTCAGCGAGAGGAGGGAGGAGGCAGGGCAGAGCCCAGGACAACAGGCCTCTTTCTGCAGAAAGCCAGCGCGGGGCGGGCGGGGGGTGGGGGGGGAGCAGACGGATGCAGAGACAGAGACAGACGGACGCAGAGACAGGCGCAGAGACAAAGGCAGGCCCAGACGGAAATAGAGACAGAGATGCGGAGACAGAGACGGACACAGAGACAGAGACAGGTGCAGGTTGAAATAGAGACAGAGATGTGGAGGCAGAGATGGACGCAGAGACAGAGACAGAGACAGAAATGCGGAGGCAGAGACAGATGGAGAGAGGCCGAGAGACTCAGGCGAGGACGGATGGAGAGAGCCAGAGCCAGAGCCGGAGCCAGAGCCAGAGCCCGGTGGAGGCAGAGGCGGGGGAGACAGAGGCAGAGACGAGGCCGCGGAGCCGGCGGGACCGTGGCCCCTCTCACCTGGCGGCGGCGGCGGCGCCCCCTGGCTGGGCTGGCGATTTAAGGGGCGCCCGCGGAGGGTCCGCCCCGGCCCCGCGGCTAACTCGGGCCTCAGCCCTCGGCACCAGCTCGGTCCCACCCGCAGGCCCCGCGCCGCGCCTTATTTGGCCGCAGCCGCGGGCGCACCTGGGCTGCCGCAGCCGCTGCCACTTAGGCCAGGAATAGCAGGCGGCGACACGGGCAGGCGCCGGCCAGGGCCCCCGCCCGTCTCACCGCTCACTTCACACCTTGCCCTTTGACCCCCGAAATCCTGCGAACCCGGCCGGCAGCGGCAGCGGCGCCCCGCGTCCCGCGGGTTTTACTGGCATCCCTTGTGCCCCCGCCCTGCCCAGCGCCTAGTTGGGGCGCGGACTGCTGCCCCGCGGCCGGCTGAGTTTAGAGGGGGAGTCGCAGCTTCCTCCCACCTGTGACCCCCAAACCACCTCGTGGTCCTGGCCCCAGTCCCCACCTTCTGGGTGTCCCTGGCCCGCGGCGTCCCCCAGCACAGCACGTCCCCAGCAGGCCTTGTCCGTCCCCTCCCTGCCTCCGAGCCCCACTCCCTTCCCCGGCCTCGCCCTGCACGCGTTTCCCACGCTCAGAGCCCTGGCTCCCTCGCTCACGCCTCCCTGAATAGCCACCGCGATACGGCGGGGTTCTGCGCCTCGTCAGCCCTCTGCCACTCTTGTCTCTGGGCCCATCCCTGGGTCCCTTCACCTTCCTCTGTTTCCTCACCGTGCCCTGTGGGACCCTGACGCCCCTTCCACTGGGTTGGGAACCCTGGTGCCCTGCGCCGGGAGGGTGGCGGCTGCCTCCTCTGCCCAGGGCGTCCCTCAGCACAGGCGCCCAGGGGACAAGAGGGAGGAGGAGAGCAGGGGACCAGCCCTGGCGTGAGCCTGATTCACTGAGGGACTGGAGGCGTCTCCCTCTCCTGCCCCCGTGGCCCAGAAGTTCTCCCCGCTCCCCCTCTGGCCTCAGGATCTTTGCAGGGGTTTCCATTGGGACCCCCGTGGCCCTTCCTGGTCACCTCCTTCAAGTCTGGGCCTGCCGGCCCTTCTGCGGAGGACAGCATTTTGAGGGAACTGCAGCTGCTGTACTGGGCCCCTTGCCTGCTGGCAGGAAACCCTACAACCCTTTGCTGTTATGTGCTGTCAAATCGCACCTGACTGACGGTGACCCTAGGTACAACAGAACCAAGCACTCCCCAACACTGCCATGCACATGACCTTTTTATGTTTCAGCCCACTGTTGCAGCCACTGTTTCTTCTCACTTCAAGTCATGCCACATCAGTAAAAGGAGGTCCCAGGGGCTTTACTCCATTCCCATTATTAAAGTTGACTCTACTTTGAGGAGGCAACTCTTCCCTAGCCTTTTCTTGAATGCCTTCGGGCACTATGTTTTGACAGTGCTTCTTCGCTAGTCATAGGGTTTTCAATCAGCCATACCACCCTGGCATTTCATTGTCAGATCTTGGAAGCTAAGCAGGGTCGGGCCTGGTTTAGTGCTTGGCTGGGAGAATCCCTGGGAATACCAGGTGCTTTAGGCTTGGGAGAAGGACCTGGCAGCCTCCTCCCAGAGACAATCAGCCATTGGAAACCCTATGAATAGCACAGCAGCAGTGACAATAGTGCCAGCCACGGCACAGTGTTGGGTAGTGCTTCATCCTGTTCTCATAGGGTTGCTATGAGTCGGACCTGACTCAGCTGCACTTAACAACAATTATTTTGGGAGTGAGCTGCTGAGTCCTTCTCCCTAGTCTTAGTCTGGAAGCTCAGCTGAAACCTGTCCACCGTGGGTGGCCCCCCTGGTGTCTGAGACACCAGTGGCATAGCTTTCAGCATCACAGCAACACACAGCCCCCACAGCATGACAGGCTGACAGACAGGTGGAGCGCTCAACCCTTAGTGGCTTAAAATGACTCATTGATTCTCTCCCTTCCGTAAGCCAAGGGCCAAAACGGGCCCCACCGGGTTGCCCCCTCTTCTGCTTTTACCGAACCTGCGATTTCCTGGGGCCAGAGTCCAGCACCCTTACTACGCGTGGTGGGCCGACTACAACCTAATTCTTCCGGAAGCCTGACTCCCAGGGGCCAGAGCGTGTGGTGGGCCGACTACAACCTAATTCTTCCGGAAGCCGACTCCCAGGGCTGAGTCAGGAGCCCGACCACAGGCTCAGGCTCCTGCACATCTGTGGGGCCCTCACTCTGCCGGCCTCCGACCAGGGGACCACAATTGAGTGAGGCAGTCAACCTCTGCTCCTGCCTGGCATCGTGCCCACTGGGCACACGCCATCAGGGGACGGCAGCTCCCCAAGGGGCTGGGCTTGGTCGGATGGGCGACGGCGGCAAATCAGCGCATTTATTGAGGCATCAGCGGCGTCGGGGGCGGGGGCTGTGGGAAGGGCGGGGCCTCCCTGGCTGGTGAGGCCAGGCCCTGCCCACCTCTCACAGTCCGGATGATGGGGTCTCGCAGGGACCGAGCGGGGCGTGGGTCAGTCTGTCCGCAGCCAGCAGCCCGTCTCCTCCACCTCCTTGGTCACCACCAGCAGCACCTCGCAGAGGCCTTGGGCCAGGGCGGCGGCCAGGAAGGCCCTGGGCAGGGGAGGCGGGAGGCTGAGGCGCCCGTCTGGGGTCTGGGCGTTTCCTCGGGGCCCCACCCCTGGTCGCGCCCACTGCAGCTCACCTGACGCCGTCCTCGTCCCCCAGGGCCTCAGGGGCCCGAAGCTTGGAGTCCAGGTTGTAGTAGATGCCGTCCACCTGGCGCAGGGCCACCCAGTGGCGCCGGCGCAGCGGCAGCGACAGCAGCCCCAGCGACACGGGCGAGGGCAGGTTCAGGATGAGCCCCAGCACTTGGGGCAGGGCCAGCTGGGACAGGGGCCTGGGTGGGGGGTGGGGCACAGGGTCAGCTCCCCCACGTGACCACGTCCGCGCAGGTGGGCGGCAGGGACCCTCGATCCACGTGGGCCTCCACCCTTCAAAACTTCCTAACAATCCTCCGGCCCCAGTCCCCAGGTGCCGCCCACTGCCGGCCCACTGTCCACCTGCACCCTGTTACCCTGGACACGCGGACCCCCTGCACCTTCCTGATCGCCCAGTGCCTGTGCTGCCCGGCACCCACCCCCACGGCCCCACCATCCAGGCGGCCTCACCACCTTCTGCCCCGGGGCTGCCAGCCACCATCCCTCGGCGCAAACCTCCCGTCTCCCCTGGCCCCCCGCGGTCACTGGCTGTGACTCGGGGTCCTACCTCCGCCTGTCCCACCACACGGCCGCCAGGCCCAGCCCCTGCAGGGCAGCCATGATCACGTTCACGTCATAGTTGCCAGTGCCCAGCAGGCTGCGGTGGGGGTTCAGCCGGGAGTCTGGGGCCAACCTGGGTGGGGCAGAGCCTGCGTTGGGAGACCCCGGAGAGATGTCCGCCTCCCCAACACCTCGGGGGACTGGGCCCCAGTCTTTGGCTTCATCAACCCACACTACTCACCGGCCCCCAGCTCTGCCCCTCCTGTGCCCTGGCCACCCTGGGCCGCAGCCCAGCTGGGTCTCCTTGTCCCACAGCCCTCATGCTGCCCGGCCCCCCCAGCTCACAGCCCCCACGGGCCCTCAGTGCCTGGAACCAGGTCCCCATCCCTCAGCCCTTCTCACGTGACCTGTCCTTCAGACCACCTCAGATGTCATGGGTCCAAGAGGGGTCTCCTGGCCTGCAGGCTGCCCGCGTCACGGGGTTCGAACCCTCCGTGTCTCTCTGGGGCTGCCCTGCTTCCCCCAGAGCCCCAGCACTCCCAGGGCAGAGTCCCACCTCCACGCCAGCACCGCGCCCGCCCTCTGCTGTGCCTTCCCCAGCTCTCCCGCCAGGGCCCAGCCTGCCCCACACACCTCTCTGGGCCCTTGGAGGACAGGGAGGGGAGCACGTGTGTCTGTCTCCCTCGCCTCCTCCCTTGGGGCAGGGCTCGCATCTGACTCTGCTCTGGGCCCCCAGCAAGGCTTGGGCGTGAAAAGGGCTGAGCCCACTTTTACACCCCAGCGGGGCTGAATCCATTCTATACCACTGGGTCCAAGGAGGCCTCGAGCATCGGGGAGCAGGGAGAGAGACAGGGCTGGCTCTGGGGGATGGTCAGGGGCACTGGCTGGATAGGAGAGACTGGAGGTCAGGAGCCTGGGGAGAAGGCTGGGTGGAAGGTCCAGGCAGCAGAGGACTGGGCCTGGGCTGGAGCCAAGACTGGGGCGAGAAGAGGGGCTAAGGCAGAGAGGTTATAAAGAAGTGATGGTGGAAATCTTGAGGAACATCCACGCTGCCTGGAAGAGGAAGCCATATGGTGCAGAAGGAACAGCTTGTGCAAAGGCCCAGAGGCACCGCAGTGAGGCTCATTCAGGGACTGCAGAGAAGTCTGGTTTGAGGACAGCAGTGAGAGACGAAGCTGCAGAGGCAGGCGGGGAGCAGAGCACGCAGGACCTTGGATATCAGGCTGGACTCGGGTTGCTCCCTAACACTACTGCAGAGCTGCAGAGGGCTAGGCAGGGGAGGGGAGGGGCCAGCTCTGAGGCTGTGTAGGATAAACCAGAGGAGAGCAAGTGGCGGCTGGGAAGCTGTGGCAGGCCCAGATAACAGAAGGCGGGCAGAGCTGCGGGGACTGGCAGGTGGGGGAGGCAGCACCTCCAGGGCTAGCCCCAGGCCTGGGGCCCTGCTTCTCTGAGCCTGCTTTCCAGCGTCAGGGCGTCAGGGCGGGTGCCAGTCACCTCTTGCAGATCTCATCCGCAGCCTCCTGGCTAAAGAGCTGCTGCTGTAGGACATTGTTGAGGGCGTGGACGGCGCACAGCTCCAAGCGCTGCCGCTCGTGGTACACTGCGGGCGGGCCTGGCCGCGCCTCCGGGGTCTGGGACATGCCCTCCTCCGCTCCTGCCAGGGGTGGGACGGGGAGAAGGTGCTCAGGGACCGGGCATCTGGAAGGCCAGAGTCTGAGGTCCAGACTCCCAGCAGGCCCCTGGGGCACCGCCATTGGGGTGGACACTGGACCCGGCCCCTGCTCCCCGGCTGCCTCCTTCCAGCAGCGGCCCCTCCACCCCCTGGCCCCGGACAAAGGCTCTTTTCTGTTCTCCAGGCAACAGCCAACCGTCCTCAGCACATCTCTGAGTAAAAGGGTCCCTATCATCGTCGCCTAGCAACCGAGGACCCCCTCCCTGTTCCTAGGTAACAGGATTGTCTTTGTGGTTACCTAGCGGCGGAACGCCCCCCACTAGGTAACAAAGTCTGCCTTCTGATCGCCCAGCACAGGGGGCTCCTCCTCCCGTCTCTAGGTAACAGGGTCCCTTCGGTCGCCTAGCAACGGAAGACTCCTAGTCCTCGGTCCTTCACAAGGTTCGCTGCTCTAGTTACCTGGCAACGAGCCCCTGCCCAGTCGCTAAGCAACAGGGCCCCCCTCTTCCTATCACCTGGCAACCAGGCCTCTCCCCGGACAGCGCGCAAAGGCCGCTCCCGACCCGCACCCCGACCGCGGCGCGCGCCCCCGGCCTAGCGACGCCCCTCACCCCGCCGGCCTCTCCGCTCCCCCGAGCCAGGGGTTCCCGCATCCCCCTGCGCGGCGGCTCTGGGCTCCGCGGGCCGGACGGGCAGCACAGCGCTGACGGGGCGGGCGGGACGGACCACAGCTCCCGGCGGCCCGAGCGCGCTGGACTCCGACTCCCGGCGGCCCCCGCGCGGCGCGGGCTCCCCACGGACGCGCAGGCCGCGCCGCCCGGAAGCCCGAGGCCGCCTCGGTGCAGACGCAGGACGACAACTTCCGCCGACCAGGAAGTGCGCCCACAGGCCCCACCCCCTCGCGTGTGATCACGCCCCCCGATTCCACAGGATTCTGGGAAATGTAGTGCGCCGGCTCTCGCGATCGCGGGCGGGCGGCTGGCTGCCGCCTGTGCCTGCTCACAGCGATGGCGTCACGCCCGGGGTGTAGGCGAGCGTGACGTCATAGAGGGAAAGGAGGCGTTGGGCAGAGCCTCTGATCTTTACTGGGACGGGAGTGGGGTGGCAGGGAGGCCGGAGCGGGAGGAGGAGGCGCTCAGCAGAGGTGGATGCCCGGCCTGCAGGGCAGCTGGCGGCAGCCTGCGGGGAGAGAGGGAGGCGTGAGGACCGAGACACCTGCGGGGCAGAGCCGGGCGGCCCGGAGGGAGACATCCAGAGAGAGCTGGAGGCCCGGAGGGAGGGACAGACAGGTCACAGAGGGGACGATTAGGGGGACGCAGACTCAGAACTGCAGAACTCGAACCCACGACCCCAAGGTCCACTCAGGGGGACAGGGACAGACAGACGGGTCACAGAGGGGAAAATTAAGGGGACGCAGACTCGAACTTCAGAACTCGACCCCACGACCCCAAGGTCCTGATCACACAAGCCCAAGGCGCAAGGCCAGGGGAGGACGTGGCCGCACCCAGAAGGCTGTGCCAGAAGGCCGCGATGGTGGCGGAGCCGGTGACGGCGCCCGGCTCGGCAGGGTTCTCCCTGCGGGTGTGCACAGCAAAGCTTCGGCCCGTGGGCCCCGGGGGTCCTCTCAGCTCCACGTCCACCACGTGTGTGTCCTTGAGGCTGGAGCGAGCGTGGTGGTCAGCCTGCCGGCTCTGACCCGGCCGGACCCCCCGCCCGGCTCTGCTTACCTGAGATCGGCCACCAGCACCCCGATGACATTGTCAAAGCCCAGGCTGGGGGCAGCCAGGGCAGCGGCGGCCATGGTGTTAGAGTTTCTTGGGGCACAGGGGCAGAGCCCCCGCACAGGGCCCTCGTAGAGCACAGTGTGTGGGCCAGTGCTGCGGGCCGCGGCCAGGGGCCCCTCAAGGCGGAAGCCAGCTGGGTGCGTGGCCATGGTGACGCGGAGGCTCTGGAAGTAATGGGCCGGTCAGCAGCGCTGGAGACATCGTAGGGCCCCTCGGGTGTGTGGGGAGGCCCGGGAGTGGTCACCTGGAGGCCCCTGGCTGCGTCCAGTCTGGCGATGTCCTCTGTCCCCCATAGGGCCCCTCGGGCCACAAACACAGCATGGTTCCAATGGCTCGAGGCCTCGCAGAGCTGCCGCTCTGTGACCGGGTCAGCCAGCGCTGAGGGGGACCCCACCTGGGGTGGAGGGCAGGAGGCAGGGTTGAGGTCAGGGGACAGTGCGGTGGTCCAGGCAGAGAGGGTAGTGGCTTAGGCTGTGGGTCAGGGGGGCTCACCAGGAGGTTGGAACTACGCAGGATTTGTGCCCCATATTCGTGGATTATTTTGGGATGGGCCACTTCTACCACGAGGTCAGGGTTCCTAGGAGACGGAGAGACGGGAGGGTCTGGGAGAGGAACTGGGCCTCCTCTCTCCTGTCCCTCAGAGTGTGCAGAGGGCTGTCACACCTAATCCTGGTCTGGGAGGGGACATGGCATGGGTGAACTTGTCCCATTTCATGTTTGAGTGAGCCAAGGCCCAGAGAGGGAAAGAAGCTTGCCTAACATCACACAGCAGCTAAGGGAGGCCAGAACAGGAGCTTTAGGAATCCTCTCACGGTGAGGCCACTGACCTTTCCGCAAAATCAGCAAGATCCTGGAGCTGTAGGGAAGGGGCCACACTCCCGGCCATTCGCCCTGGGTCACGATTCCAGACAAAAACAAGTTCTAGGCCCAGCTCTGATCCCTCAGCCAGAAGGCGGGAGACAAGGGACTGTCCTGAGGAGAGGGAAAGGAAGGGCTGGAGACTCAGGAGAAGGGGACAGAGACCGGGGGGGGGGGGGACAGAGACCCAGAGAGAGGGGGACAGAGACTCAGAGAAAGAAGGACAGAGACCCAGAGTGAGAGACAGAGGCCCAGAGAGAAAGGGACAGAGACCCAGAGAGAAGGAGACAGAGACCCAGAGAAAGAGAGAGACAGAGGCCCAAAGAAGGACAGAGCTACAGAGAGGGGGACAGAGATGGGGTGGGCTGTTCACGACTGGGGCCGCAGACACCAGCAGACGGAAGGTGACTTTGTGGCTGGCCAAGGTCCAGGGGTCGGGGAGGGGCCTGAGGAAGGAGCCCGTGGTGGCCAGGGACTCACCGAGGCGGCCGTAGCCCAGCACGCCCACCTTCCACGGGACCCTGTTGTGGGCCATGGCTCAGCCTGTCGGCCTGCAGCTGCAGCCCTCTGGCCTCTACCTGCCCCCCGCACCGGGCCAGGGCAGCCGTTGATCTTTGGACATTTGCTCCTTGGCCTTCCCTGAGTGGGGGACAGGTTTGTGCGGCAGGCAGGATGAGGCGCCCTCCTGTGGGGTTTGCACCGCAGACCCAGCCCTGCTTCTGGGGGCCACGTTGTCATGGAAATGGCTTCAGACTTGGGGTGGAAAGAGGGGCGGTGGCAGGGGCTCGGGTCCTGTCTCCCCAGTCCCCATCTGGGAGCCTCTCCGCACCCCTCAGCCAGCTGGACGCCCCCTCCACTCCCTGTCCTTCAGTTCACCTTGACACCCCTTCCCCCCAGCATGAGGCTGCCGCTCCCCCAGGCCGGTGTCACCCCCATGTCTGGCCCCGTCACGTCGCTCAGGCGCCTGTGTGGCCCAGGGATACCCTTGGTGCCCTGGGATGGCCCGGCCACTGCCTGGTCCAGGAGGTGGTGGCTGCCGCAGCCGGTTCCCTGCCCCCACTGCCACCTGGTACCGCCGCAGTGTTGCCATGGCAACCAGGACCGTGCGGAGCCAGCGGGCTGCGGAGAGAGTGGCAGGGTGGGAGCGCAGCCGCGTCCCAGGTCCGCCGCAGAGAGGAGCCAGGCCAGGCAGACCTCGCAGATAAGGGAAGAATCTGCTTTAGGAAGCCCAGGCCGGGGGAGAGAAGATGCCCAGGGTGTAAACGTAGCCAGGAGGGAGGCCGGGCCTGGCGCACAGACCCTCCGGGAGAAGCCTGGGGTGCAGCAGGAATGGGGCTCCCGGCCTTCCCCACTTCCTGCTGGCCACCCCTGGGGCCTGAGTGTCCCCCGCAGTACCCAGAGCTGCAACAGGGGATGGGCTGCGCCAAGGTGGCCGGGTGTCCTGGGCTGTGTGGAGGAGCTGCGCCCCCTTCCCCCCTAGACGACCTGACGGCCAGGCTGAGCCCCTGGGGGCTGAACCTGGGACACCTGGATCCCCAGAGATGTCACCCCCGTACCCTAGCGGCTACCCACCGTCCTGGCCCACCCTGCATTTCCCCAGTTCCCCCCTCTCCCTGGCCCCAGGCCCTCCAGACGCTGTGCCCGCCGCCTCTGTCCCCTGGGCACAGTGCGGGCCTCTCCTGCCCACGTGACTGCCAGAGACCCTTGCTGCCCCCCACCATCTCCCCAGCAGCCTCAAATGGATCGAGTGGAGACAGGGCTCTGGTTCAGAGTCGTGGGCTGAACCACATCACCCAGAGAGACATTATGCTGATGCGATGGGCCCCGCACCTCGCCCGGGGGCTGAGGGCCAGGTGCCTTGCAGGCGGTCAGGCCAGGAGGGGTTTTGCTGCAGTGGGGGCTCAGGCTGCGGCACGAAGGTGTCCCTGTGCAGAGGGGAGGCCAGGACACCAGCACCCAGAGCACAGGCCACGGGTGACCAGGGGGACAACCTGGCGACGCTGCGGAAGAGGTGGCCCCAGAGGAAGCCTGGACTTGCAGCCTGCTGGGCGTCAGTCCCAGCCCTGCCTGTTGCTCTGAGCCACGCAGGTGGGGTCCTTTGCAGCCCCAGGGCCCGTGGGTTGTGCGCTGTGACGTAGGAGGCAGTACGTGTGACCTGGGACCTGGCACTGACCACCAAAGGGGGCTGGGGAGATGGCGTAGCGCCAGGTGTGCGCTGGGCGACCCGGTTCCTCTCTGGGGTCTCCAGGGTGAAGGGTCAGGGGTCTTAGGTCCCCAGACGCCAACCCCGTGGCCTCCCAGAAAGGGCAGTGAGGCTGCCTTTCGCCACCTCCGCACTCCGCCCCCCACATCCACTTTGTTTTCTATCTCCTGGGGGCTGAGGTGACCAAAAAAAAAAAATTTTTTTTTTTTTTTACTTTTTCCGTGTTTTTTTTTTAAAGTAATTACAGAGCAGGTAGTCATTGACGGAAAGCTCCCTTCAGTATCAAAAGAGTCTGTGGGGCAGGTGGGCGGGGCCGTGGGGCCGCCCCATCCCAGCCGCGGGCCAGGGCCGGGAGTGGGGCTGAGCGCTGGGGACTCGGGGGTCACCGGGGCGTCGCAGCTCCGGTCATGGGTCTATTTTTTGGGCTTCTAGGGCGGAGGAACGGAGGCGGGGTAGGGGAGGGACAGGCGTCAAACTGCAAAAAATGAACCGTAAAAGGAGGGCCATCGGGGTGCGGGGAGGACACCCCTCGGGAGAGCGCTTCTCCCCCGGAATGCGGCGGGCGGGCGGGCGGCGGGCGGGCAGAGCGCGGGGCCGCCTCTCGCCCCGGTCCCCTCAGGTCCCCGGGTCCCCGGCCGGCCGGCCTCAGATCTGCGTCTCCTGCACGTTCTCCTTGGAGCCGCTCTTGAAGAGCAGAGGTTCGTGGATGGAGTTGAGGCCGGCCGGGCCCTTGCCGCCGCAGCCCCCGCCGCCCGGCGCGCCGCCGCCGTAGTGCGCCTTGAAGGCGGCCGCCACGTAGTGGTGGTGGTTGAGGTGGTCGCGCTCCAGGGCCGGCAGCGCCAGGTGGCTGTCCCCGCCCACGCCGGCGCCCCCTGCCACGGCCGCCGCGGCGGCCACGGACACGGCCGAGGCGGCGGGCAGCTCGTCCTCCACGTTGATGATCTCCACGGTGCGCGTGGGCCCGTGGTGTTTGTGCAGCTGGTGCTGCCTGCGCAGCTTGTAGAAGGCCACCAGCATCACGGCGGCCATGAACGTGATGGCCACGAAGCAGCCGATGATGATCTTCGTGGTCTTCATGACGTCGTCCAGGTCCTTGAGCGCGTTCTCCGTCACGTCCGTGATGGGCACCGTGAACGCCTTCTCCGTGGGCCGCGAGGAGCGCGGCGCGGGCGCCGTGGTGGACGCTGAGGCGGCGCCCGCCGCGTCCCCGGGCCGGCCCGCGCCCCACGCGCCGTCCGTGGTGGGCCCCGGCGGCTCCTTCTCCGTCCCCCGCGGCTGCAGGGCCTCCTCGCCGGGCTGCGTCTCCAGGGTCTCCACGGTCACCGTGGTGAAGTACGTGTAGCCGCCGCCGCCCCCGCCGCCCCCGCCCCCGGGCCCGCCGGCCCCACCCGCGCCCCCTGGCGCCACGGGGTCCACGGCCGAGACGTTGAGCGTGGCCGAGGCGGTGGTGTTGCCGGCTGAGTTCGTCACCATGCAGGTGTACTGGCCGGTGTCCTGCACCGTGACGTTGGTGAAGTTCAGCGTGCCGTCGTGCAGGACCGAGATGCGCACGCGGTAGGAGCCGTGCGTCATGAGTGTGCCGTTGGGCGTCAGCCAGTTGACGGACGTCATGGACGTGCCCGTGCGGCACTTGAGCTCGGCCGCCATGCCCTCGGTGACGTTGAGGTCCGTGGGCGGCTCCACGATGACCGGCGCATAGCAGGTGAAGTGCGACTGGTCCAGCTCGCCGATGTAGCGGCCCTTGAGGCCGGCGGGCGCGTGGCAGCGCGCGCAGCACGTGGTGTTGCTGGGCACCGTCTCCTTCAGCCACCAGCTCAGCCACAGCACGTCGCAGTTGCAGTGCCACGGGTTATGGTTGAGGTGCACGCGCTCGAGGCGGTGCAGCGGCGTGAAGAGGTCGTGGGGCAGCGACATCAGGTTGTTGTGGGACAGGTTGAGCTCCTCCAGGGACTTGAGGTCGTCGAAGGCGTTGCGCTCGATGGTGGCTACCTGGGCGTGCATGAGCCACAGCTTGCGCAGGCTGGTGAGGCCCTGGAAGGAGCCGGGGCGGATCAGGTCCAGCCGGTTGCCCGACAGCTCGAGCTCCTCCAGGCGCACCAGGGCCGTGAGGTTGGGGATGTCCTTGAGGTTGCACATGCCCAGGTTGAGGTAGCGCAGGTTGACCAGCCCCTCGAACGCCGCCTCCGAGATGTACTCCAGCCGCTTGAGCTCGCCCAGGTCCAGGCGGCGCAGCGAGGGCACGCGGTTGAAGGCGTACGAGGGGATGCTCTCGATGGGGTTGTTGCGCAGCCACAGCTCCCGCAGCTTGGACAGGTACTCGAAGGCCTGCGTGGGCACCGTGGTCAGCCGGTTGTCGAACAGCTCCAGCGTGTTGAGGCTGGGCAGCCCGTTGAAGGCGCCCACCTCGATCTTGCGCACCAGGTTCTTGCTCAGCTGCAGGATCTCCAGGTGCCGCAGGTGCTTGAACGTGTCGGTCCGGATCACCTGCGGGGGAGACAGGGTCAGTAACGCGGCCACGCCCGCACGGACCAATCGGGCTGGCGGCTGGGAGGAGGAGGCGAGATGAGGCTCTGGGATACGCTCTGGTAAGCTGTGACCTCAGCCGTCCCGCCCCAGCCCCCACCCTCCCGGGAGCCTCCTCAGGAGCCGTGCCAGCAGATGCCCACGCTCAGCTGCCCGGGGACGTTCACAGCCTTTCTGCTCCTAACGGCCTAGACTGGAAATCACCAGGGCTCCACAGCCGGTGAACAGACCCCACGCGTGTCCCTGAAGGGGAGCGTTAGGACTGGGCTGGGAAGGAGCAGCTTGCTGACCCACCCCCTCCGGGACCCCTCGGGCAGGATGTCCAGAAAAAGCACTGGAGCTGGGCTGGGGGGGGGGTTGGAGGGGGCAGGTGCTCCAGGCTCCAGATGTTCCCTGTGAGTAGAGAAGAGACACGAGGGAGCATTCTGGGGTGACAGGACTGCTGTGTACTGGGGTGTTGGCTACAAGGGTGAATGCAGCCATGGAAGATTGCCAGCTGGTGCTGGGCACAGCAGCACACGCCTGTGGAGGCAGAGGCAGGAGGATAGAGTCTGAGGCCAGAGGCAGTCTGTGTAACTTACACCTTGACTCAAAATAAGTAAAAAGAGGCCCTGGGTTCAGCCCCCAAATACTGAAAAAAAAAAAGAAAGAAAGAAAGAAAGAAAAAGCTTGCCCACTGGGCACTTAAAGTGGGGGTACTATTATATATAAATGATAAATATTTCAAAAAATGTAAAGAAGACCAAGGATAGTAATCCCAACAGCTCCCACACATCGAGTGCTTATTTGGTGCCCAGTACCGTTCTAAGTGCTTCACGGCTCACGCCCCACCCGATCCTGCCATGTGAGACAGGACTTATCACAGGTCCTCACTCAACACCTGCAATCAAAAATTCCTAAGGCCTTGCAAACCAGATTTTTTTTTTTTTTCGGTACTGGGGGTTGAACCAGGGCCTCGTGCCTGCATGCTCTGCAAGTGCTGGACCGCTGGACCACTGAGCTGTGGCCCCAGACCTTTTTTTTTTTTTTTTTTTTTTTTTTTTTACTTTTTGAGACAGGGTCTCACTAAGTTACGCAGACTGCCTCTGATCTCAAACTTGCAATCCTCCTGCCTCCGCCTCCCAAGCCGCTGGAATTACAGGCATGCGCCACCGTGCCCGGCTGCAAACCAGATTTTTTATAACATTGGCAGCAAACCCTGTTTGGTGGCAACACTCGATCGGAACACCTGGGAAGCAGGTCATGCTTAAATTCTGCTCAGGTGACTGTTGAAACCCTTCACTGCAGAAGCATTTCCTGTGGGACTAGGGTGTTATAAAACACATGTCATGTGCCATTCCTTTCCTCATATCGGTGCCAAGACACACCTGGCCTCAAGGACTTCACACGGGGGAGATCACTAATAGGGTGGAGAGAGGTGTAGTGACTCACCCGAGGCCACACAGAGGAGGATGGTGGAGTCAGGATTAGACCTGGGCCCTCGGTACCACGGTCCCACCTCCTGACCCCTGACCTTGGCCATGCCCTCTTGGGGTTGGGCAGGGGTCCACAGAGTGGGCAGTGCTGGGCGAGGGCATGGGAGGCAGAACCTCCCGGGCTCCTCCTCCCTGTCGAGGCACAGCAGGTCATACGGCCCCTGGGTTGCAGGGTGGAAGCCCAATGACCGCTGATTCTCGTGTTATGATTTTAAGGGGGAGATGGAGGCCTCCAAACAGGACTCCCTGCCATCGCAGCTTCATAGAACTCAAAGTCACGTGTTTGCCTGTATGTGCCAAAAAGGTCTGGAAGGAAATCCTCCCACGTGTCCTTAACCCTGAACTCCAGTGGCTGGGGATTGTAGGCAACTTTTTCCTTTGGCTATTTTTCCCCTTCAGTGAACAAAGATTACCTTTATAAGTAGGAACAGAAACAAATCCAAACTGTTAAAGGAAAAATAAAGAACTACACCTGAGGGGCACCTGGCGTAAGGAACTGTAATATTTTTGGCTTTGTCTTGTCAGAGAGTAATAATAGCCAGCACTACGCATGCCAGCGCTGCCCCGTAGGAACACCACGTGGGCCTCAAGTACGGTTCCACATTTCCCAGGTCCACAGTTTAAAAAGCCAAACAGGTGGCATCCATTTTCTCATTGTTTTTAAATCGACATATAATGAAGTCGATTTTAATAATATATTCATGTAACCCAACGTATCCAACATGCCATTATTTCACCACGTAGCCAAGATGGCAGGAGACGACTTCCCATCACACGCAGTCTTGGAACGAGCGCCCTTTATACTCAGTCGGGCCAAGCGCATGCGCACGAGTGAGACCGCGCAGTAACAGGAGCTTTTCCCGCAGCCCGCGACGCTTTACGGACACGGACGCACCTTATGCTGCAGCTGCCTGACCAACAGCGCCTCTGCTGTCCCTCTTTAGAAAGGAGGACGCAGAGGCCCACAGGACGGTGGCGCCCGCTGGGGCTGCTCCCATTGCTCAGGCCAGGACACCAAGGCCGAGAGGGGACAGGAAGGGCCAGAGCGCAGCAGACCCCGCGGTCCCTGGGGGCGGAAGGGCTGTCTCCGGGGCTCTCCCGGCCTCGGGGCCGGCCCCGCGCATGGTCACTGCTGCTGCTTGGACGCGTGGAGGAGCCTCAACCCACCCTGGGCCCTAGGACCTGAAGCCTCCCTGAAGATCCCCGCAGGGCCCCAGTGGGGCTCCGACTCCCCGCTGCGCCACCTCCCTCTCATCCCAGGGCCCCGCCTCCGCCGCACCCTCAGAGGGTCTGCTTCCACCCGCAGATCCGTCTCTCCGGGGACTCGGCCATCCCTGGACTTCCCCTCTTTCCTACCCTAACGAGCTGCCCTCGGAGCTTAGGCCGCTCCCGCTAGCCCAGCCTCCCCATCCCTCTCCTCCTGGGCGCGTCCCCGCATCTCCTGTTCTGGAAGGCTCTTGGCACTGCGCACGCGCTGCTGCCTCAGGGACTCCGTGCTTGCTGTTCCCTCTGCGGGGAACTCCTTTCCATGATTGCTGCCCCTCCCCCTTCCATACCCAGCTCCGGGGTTACCTGCTCTGGAGGATGTCCTGGCCCCACCTGCCCACCCCCACTTGGGGTTCCCACCCCACCTGTGGTCGTCTGCATGCAGGACTGGGCGCCTCCAGGCGGGAAAGGGCTGGGTCCCAGCCACAAGGCTTCGAGAGCACAGCACTGCGTCCCCGCGTCAGACTCACCCACTGAGCCCTGGGGCGGGGAGGATGGAAGGCGGCCCCTGCTGGAATCGCCCCTCGCCCGCCCGCCTTGGTGCTGGGACGCGTATGCTCAGCACGTCCCACCACAGATGCGTACGGCCCGCTGGAGCCCTTGACTGGAACCGAGGTCTGTGCCCTGACAGAACTCACATTTCCCGAGGACACGGGAAGCGATCTGGGACCCTGACGGATGAAGGACTCTGCGGTCTCCGGGGACACGGGATAGATGGGGGAGGGAAGTAGCCCTCTGAACTTGGGTTTCTCAGTCAAATGGGGGATTCGCAGGCATGAGGCTGAAACCTGGGCCAGGACAGGGAGCTCGGTGCACAGAGCAGGAGGCACTGCAGGAGGGGAGCCCCTCCGCTCATCAGTCCCCTGTGGACCAAGCCTGGCCAGCACCACGGTAGACGGAACCACAGATACAATGGCTTTTCCCAGGCGCTTCTTTTTTTTCTGCCGATCAAAGTCATGTGGACTCATTTTAGGAAAAAATTACAAGGAAAGGAAGATCAGCCAAAACACACCTACCAGGGGCTGACTCTTGTTACCTCTTTGGTATGATCCTCCCAGTCTTTTCTTCTGTGCATATGTGGTTCATCGTGACTGTCGACTTGACTGGATTGAGAGACGCCTAGGAGATTAGTGCAGCACACTTCCGGGCGTGTCTGTGATGGCCTTTCCCGGGAAGATCGGGTTAGGATGGTTCTGACCTAATCAGTGGTTTCATCCACTGATGCATTCAAAATTTGAAGAGACTATGGGAGGTGGTGGGATGGGGGAAGGCGGGGCCTCATTGGAGGAAGGGGTTTGCGGGGGGCGTGCCCTGGAAGGGAAATATTGCCCCCGCCTCTTCCTGTTACCCTGCTTCCTGGCTGCCACGAGGTGCCCACTCCCACTGAGGTGATTGTTCTGCCTCACCTCAGATCCAAAGTAATGGGTACAGCCGACCATGGACTGAAACCTCTGGAACCATGTTGTTGTTGTTGTCAGGTAGAGTAGGGTCCAATTCATAGCGACCTGATGTACAATAGCACCAAACACTCCCCAACACCGTGCCAGGCACATGGATGTTTTTGATGTTTAAGCCCATTGTTGCAGACACTGTGTCAATCCATGTAGTTGAGGGTCTTCCTTTTTTTCATTGACCTGCCACTCTCCCAAACATGATGTCCTTCTCCAGGGGTTGACCCCTCCTGACAACATGTCCAAAATACATAAGACACAGTCTAGCCATCCTTGCTCTCAAGGAGCACTCTGGTTGTACCTCTAGGATGAATGTGTTGGTTCTTTTGGCAGTCATGGTATATTCAGTATTCATCCCCAGCACCATATTTCCAAAGCATCAATTCTGTTTCCCTTATTCAATGAAACCATGATTAAAAATAAATCCTTCTTCCTTTTAAATTATTTTTCTCAGGTATTTGTTGCATCAGAGAAAAGCTAACTAACATAGCCTATAATGCAAAGATATATTTTTCATTGCCTTTAAATTTTGTACAAAATTTTGATGATGTCATATCCTTTCTTGGGTCCTGTGTTTCCTCGTAATAATATCATATTGTGGACATTTCCCAATGCCATGAAATATGCTTAAAAACGTGGTTTGGGCCAGGTGCTATGGTGCATGCCTACATTTCCAGTGACCTGGGAGGCTGAGGCAGGAGGATCCCGAGTTCAAGGCCAGAGGCAGCCTGTGTAACTTAGCAAAACCCTCTCAAAATTTCAAAACAGGAGCCGGGTAGGGGGTAGCTCCATGGCGGAGCTCTTGCCTAGCATGCATGAAGCCCTGGATTTAGCACCCCTGTTGCTGTTAGGTGCTGTCAAGTAGGGTCCAACTCATAGCAACGCTATGTGTAACAGAGCGAAACACTACCACACACTGTGGCACACACACAGTCTTTTTATGTTTCAGCCCATTGTTGCAGCCACTGTGTTTCTTCTCATGTTGAGTTGTGCCACGTCAGCAAATGGAGGTCCCAGGGACTTTACTCCATCCTATCATCAAGGCCGACTCTACTTTGAGGAGACAACTCTTCCCCAGTATTTCTTGAATGCCTTCCTGCCTGTGGGGCTCATTTTCCAGCACTCTACTTGACAGACTTTCTCTGCTATTCACAGGGTCTTCAATGGCTGATTGTTTCAGGAGTGGGCTGCCGGGTCCTTCTCCCTAGTCTTTCTTAGTCTGGAAGCTCAGCTGAAACCTGTCCACCACGGGTGGCCCTGCTAATATCTGAAATGCCAGTGGCACAACTTTCAGCATCACAGCAACACACAAGCCCTCACGACATGACAGGCTGACAGACACATGCTAGTTAACACCCCAAGTACTGCAAAACAAACAAACAGCAACCCCTCAAAAAAACCGTACTACCAACACAAACCAAATCCACCATTTAGCAGTATGGACCTCCGGCCCTGAGCTTTGCCTGCTTCGGGACATTGCGCTGGAATTGGCAGGTCCTCTTAGTTTGTAATACCTGTCTACTTTCGCTGATTTCCAGCAGGAACCACAGCTCACTTTCAGAAGCGAACGAAACCCCAGTAAATGCTATTTCCCAGGCGCGGGGTGAACAGTGTCTGCGGGGAGCCGATGGGGTCCAGCTGGATGGAGGCCGGGCCTCGTGGGCAGGAGCTCGAGCCCGCTCCCTCCTCCGGCTCTGTGGGGTCCAGGAGGAAGAGGGCCGCCCTTTGCTCCACTCGGGTCTCCCACACACCATGTACCCCAACACCTTCTTACCAGGGAGCGGCTGGTGGCAAACCAGGCAGGCGCCCAGGTGCTGCTTCTCTTACTGGTAATGACAATGGAAGGAGGCGAGGCTCCAAGCCACACGGATCCCCAGGGAGGAGGGGAGGACTCCCAAAGGGTGAGCCTGGAGAGCCTGACTGAGAACTGAGGACGGGCGTTGCTGGGCCAGGAGCCACCGGGAGCTCCCTTGCAGCCACCCAGCTGGTCTTGGTCACACTCGGAGGCCGGGGGCCCCAGTCCCAGCAAGCACTACGGGCCCCAGGCCTCAGTGTCGCTGGGGGCATCCAGCCGGGTCTCCTGCCGTGCCCTCTGTGAGGTCTCCCGGAATCCCCTGTCCCCAGAGCCCAGCGCAGGCAGGCTGCTCTCCTGGTCCCCTACACTTGCCCTGCTCCGTCCAGGCTCTCGGCCTCCTCTCAGGTTCGGCCCCTTTCCGAGGATGCCGACCTCCTTGTTCTCTGGAAATTCCAGTTGCCCCCTCCCCAGAAAGCTGTCTTAGCCTCTGCTCCCCCACCCATCACACACATTCTCTTACCAGACCCCATTGCGCTGATTGTGATTGGTTTAATATGTCTGTGTTCTGTCTAGGCTGTGAGTCCCGAGGAGAGATGGTTGGAAAGATGTCTGCATTCCCCACACCCAGCACAAGGCCTAGTCATGGCCAGCTTGGCCAGGTCTGCTAAGAGAAAGGCCCAGGGTGGGCGAGGCTCTGAGAGGGGAGTACCCAATTGTGCTGGCCAACGTGCCTGCACACCTAGCCTGGAGACAATGCCAGTGTGCTGAGATCCTCAGTGGCAGAACTGGGAGCTGAAAAGCACCGGTGTTCCAGTTCCAACTTACTGTGCTTCTTGCTTTGAAGCCCACATCTCTGGTAGTATTAAAGCTATTCAGTCTTCTCCTTGGCTAGTGTTTGCCACCATTTTTTACTTCTGCTTTTTAGTTATGTCTTTTGGATTTTATTTTTAATTCTATCTGAAAAATCTCTGCCTTGTAACTGGAAGTTTAGTTCATTTACATTCATTGTAATTACTAACATATTTGGAATTACTCCTACAACACGAATGTGTGTTTCTATTTGTCCTGAATTTTGTACCTATTCTTTTCCTTTTCCTGTCATCTTCTGTATCAATTAGATTTATTTATTTATTTATTTTTAAATTTTTATTATCTATTTTCTTTTTTTTTTGCGGTACTGGGGGTTGAACCCAGGGCCTCGCACTTGCATGCTCTGTAAGTGCTGGACCACTGAGCTGCACCCCCAGCCCATTTTTTTACTTTTTGAGACTAAGTTACGCAGACTACCTCTGGTCTCCAACTTGAGATCCTCCTGCCTCCGCCTCCCAAGCCGCTGGGATTACAGGCATGCGCCACCAAGCCCGGCTATTTATTTATTTATTGAGATAAAGTCTCACTATGTATACAGGGCTGGCCTGGAACTTGAAATCCTCCTGGCTCTGCCTCCCAAGTGCTGGGATTCTAGCCATGTGCCATGGTGGCTTGTCTTCCACAGACGTTTTTGAGAGTTTCTATGTGTGCAGGGTCATGTGGGGCTCTGGGGACCCAGCTGTGGGTAGGGTAGACACACCCATGTCCTCCCAGAGCCCATAAAAATTATGCAGATGATCGCTTAGCCTGAGAAGGTGTTAGCCGATTGGAGCTGCCTGGCTACGGGGCGGAGGGGGGGGGGGTCCCCCGGGGCACAGTTTGAGTCACTGGAGACCAGATGCTCTCTGATGCTAGGGCAGGGTCACGAGGCCACAGCACTGAGCAGGGCCGGCAGGGTGGGGACTGGCTCCCTCACCCCAACCTCTCTGCCTGACGTGGATATTGACGTTCTGTGACAATGGCCTGGGGTGACAGCCACCCAATGCCCATGCTCCAAGTGTCCTCAGTCCTTCAGTCCCCTGTGCTGGGCCCAGCCCCCGGCACCAGGCTCTGTGCTGGCGCAGAGGACTGGGCACAAGTCAGGGGAGGGGTGTGGCCACGGCAGTGTTGCCTCCCCACACCTGGCATCCTGCTCTCCGTCCATCCCGCAGCGCATCCGCTGCGGGGCGCCGTCTCCTTCAGCTATGCTAGGTGGCCATTGCTAGGACTGAGAAAATCCCCCTGGGTTCTGAGGGAGCTCTGAAGAAAATAAAATGCCAAGGAATCCTTTGGTAAACATTTAACTGTGGTTGCAAAATGAGTAAGTGAATTGTTCATCTTAACACTATTAAGATAGATTGTTCCTATACGGTCCCAATGTAATGAGCCGATAGCTAAAGTTTACTAAGCTTGCTGGGGTTTTTGGCCTTAATTTTTCACATTTGAAATTTAAAAACATTGCTGCTCTTCGCACCAGCTGTTCCTATGATGACTTCCCGTATTTCTTCCCAAGATAAGGGACTCGTGGCTCCGTTCTCACCAGAGGCTGCCCTGGCTACAGGCCAGGACTGGCCCAGACTTGCCGCTGAGTGCCCACGGCTGGACGCGTCTCCTTCCGCCTGCCCTGCCTTCTCCTCCTCCCCTTGGGGCCTGGGGTTAGGGTGTGCTGGGAACTGTGCTGACCACTGTGTTCTGGGGGCCGTGGCCACCTGAGATTCCCGCACCTGGGAGCTGAAACAGGGGGACGTCAGGTCCAGCCAGCCTGGGCTACACAGTGGGACCTGCCTCAAAAACAGGAAAGGGGGTGGAGTGGAGAGGAGAGTGGAGGAAAGCAGAGCAGTGCAGAGCAGAGGAGAGGAGAGGAAAGACGACGGAAAGAGGGACTGGCAGTAAGTCTCCATTGGGTAAAGTGACCACCAAAACAAACAGGACATGGAAAGAAACCAGGGCCTGGGGCCAGCCCACCTCAGCCGGGCCCCAGCCCACTCTGACCCTGGTGTCCTCTGTAAGAACCTCCCCCTCCCACGCCCGGTCCCTCACGTGTGAAATGGAGCTCGGGCGGGACTTGACCTGTCCCTGAGGCCGACACTCGCCGTCCCAGCCCAGGGCCAGGGCAGTGCCGGCCACTCAGCCCAGCTAGGCTGCAGGACTCTCCAATGCCATTCCTCCAACAAGGCGCAGGCTCAGAGAGGTGACTCGGGGCCTCGGCATCTGTCATTAAGGAGGGCAAACTCGGGGCTTTGCCTCTCAGGGCCTCAGTCCGCTGGACTGAGAAGTGAGGTGACACCCCTCTCCTGGGGGCGTCCAGGGTCTCAAGAGGCCATTGGGCCTTTGCCTCCTACCTCACCATTTCCCAGGCTCTGTGCCAGGCACGGGGCTCAGTGGCGCCCAGGACTGGCCATCAGTGCAATCAACACACTCAGAGGCCCGGGGGCCCATGGGGTGCGACCAGGGCCCAGCAAAGCCACCGCCGAGGCTGCCCCGGCCTCACTACTACACTTGCCCGCCTTCTCACCAGCTGACCTGCACCAGGCCCTCTCACAGACCTGCACCAGCTTCCCGACAGCTGTAGGACGGAGGGGCTGGCACGACCCCCATCTCACCAGGCCCAGACCGCTTCATACCGCCCTGAGGCCACTCAGCCAGGACGCAGCACTGCATGGATCAAACCTCAATGGCTTCCCACAAGGGAGAGCACAGGTGCTGAGGAGTGGGTGGGCTGTGGGAAGGGCATTCGAGGAGGGAACAGCACGTGTGGAGCTGCCAGGGAGGGTGGCAGACCCCTGAGAGAGCAGGAGGGGCAGCGTGCTGGGCCTGGGGTACTTCCGCTGAGTCGCGGTAACAGGGTCAGGATGCGGGCCCCGCAGCTGATGGAGGTGGCCTGGAGCACAGGGTGGCCCTTTTCCCAGCCGCTCTCAGAGTTGCGGGCAGGTGGGACCCAGCTCCAGGAGGCGGCAGGCAGCTCTACTCTCCACGGCCTTCGGCTCTGTGTGGCCCACAAGCAGCCCTTCCCGAGGCGCTGGGGTTGTGAATGGATTCTGCAGGTAGGCCAGGCAGGGCCAGAGCTCCACCTGCAAGGCAGCCAGAGCCCGCCCACAGGACACGGGAAGCATGCTGGGATCTCGCCACAACAGAAAGCCACAGATGACACCAGCCGACAGCAGCCACTGCAGCCGCATAGGACACAGGCGCATTGCGGCGTGGCACTGAGCGGAGGGGCTCGGCGAGGTTGGGCCAGGCATGCGCTTCCACTTAACCACACTCAGGGCGCCAAGACACGGCAGGCTCTCTGGGGACGAGGGGTTGGTAGGGAGGGTGTGGGGGTCTTGGGGGCTTGTTAGGCTCCATGTCTTGTTTTTTTTTTTTTTTTTTTTGAGACAAGGGCTCACTGGTCATGCAGACCAGGTTGGCCTCGAGCTTGCCGGGGTCCTCCTGCCTCAGCCTCCCGAGTCTTGGCCAGGGTGGCATTTGTGGGCTGCTCTCTCTGGCAGGAGCTTGGAGCTGGCCTTTCCCATCACGTCCTTTTTGGAACGTGGCTTTGTCATGGTGAAGGAGGTGGGGAGAGACCTCCGAGGGGTCAGAGCCGCATGAACAAGGGTGGAGACTGAGGCCCAGGAGGAGACTAGACGACCCAGGCTGGCCTGGCGCTCTGATGCGACGTCCTGGTGGTCTGGGAGTGGGGACCGGAGGGGGGAACTGCGGGCGGCCACTCCTTCCCACAGGGCCTCCATCCTAGCTGACCCCAGGGGAGAACTCGGACCTCGCCGCCCACCGTCGTCTTCCTCAGAGGGCTCGGCGTGAGCAGTGCCCGTCCAACAGACTCTCTGTGTTTCACGCCGCCAGAGGGCTCAGCTGCCCGGAAAAGCCCCAGGCGAGGGGAGAGCGTCAAATGCCCCCACCTTTCTGTGGCCACGTGCGATGGTGGGATTGTCCCTGCAGGAGGCTCGCAGTCCTGAGGCTGCACCCTGGGGCCGTGTGGGCAGCTGACCCTGGGCACAGGTGAACCCCACAGCCACAGCCCGCTAGGGACCTTGGACCAGCCACTCAGAGCCACCGAGCCTCTGTCCATCTGCAGAGAGGGAGCAGAGGTCCTGCTGGTGTGCCGCTGGTTCCTCTGGACTGGGCACTGAGCTGGACTCGGGGACTGACACGCCGATGCAAAACACCTGGCAGGCCGAGGGCAGGCAGGCGGGCCCGCCACCATGGCGTCGGACCCCATAGCTCCATCTACCCTAATGTAAGGGCGGGGCAGCGGGTCACCAGGCGCTCCACTGAGAGCTACTCGCAGAAGAGGCCAACGCCGGGAGAGAGAACGAGAGCGGAGCGCAGGAGAGGAGGGCAGGGGGGGAAGCTCCTGGGTGGCACAGCTAGCTGTCCACCAGGCTGCCTGGGAGAAGACGCCCGCTCCGTGGGGAAGCCCACCTCGGAGGGATGGAGGGAGAGAGGGAGGGGGCCCCACCCTTCTGTGGCTCTCCGGAAGGCTTTCTCCGAGTTACAAAGCCTAATTTGAGGCATCCTCTGGTCTGCCTGTGCTCCCTGTGGCTTTCACGCAACACACAGAGCCTGGATGGGGACGGACAGAACCAGGACTAAGTTGGGGGCTGGTGTGCAGGGAGGTGGGGGTCCCACATGGTAGTGGACTTTGGCCTTACTCCAGGGCCCGTGGGTAAACGCCATCCCCGCCTGGGGAAGCGTGCCGCGTGGGATCTGTACGCCTCCCGTGGCCAGCCCACACCTGCTCTGGACGTCAGGCATGCCACGGTGGCTGTGTCATGGGAGGTGCCCTCGTCTTTGTGCTGTGGGGGCCGCGGGCCTCTCCTGCTGTGGGCTCCAGGGCAGAGAGCTGGGTGGAGCCCCTTGTCTGCAGGGGGCGTGGCCACGTGAGGAGAAGTGAGGTAGAAATGTGCGCTGACTGTGGCTTGCGTCTGAGGAGGTGGAAAGTAAAGAGGACAACATGGGGCGGAGCTGGGGAGCCTCTCCTGGGAGCCAGGTCTTGGGGAGCAATGGGAGACGGCAGATAGTAAGAGGAGAGGGGGACGGGGAAAATCCAGCCAAATACAGAAGGGGAGGATCTGGAAAGCCTGTGTAGGGGGCAGTTAAGGGAGGCCTGGGGTGCAGATGGGTGCGGCGGGCCCCCTGCCCCTTCCCAGGCTCCCCGGGGTGCCGGCCGCTGGCTTGCTGGAGGATCTTTGTTTAGAGGGTAGGCGCCCTGATGGTATCCTGGCGGGAAGGGGTCACCCGGAGCCTCCTGAGGCCTCAGAAGCTGCTGCAGCTGTGGTGTGGGTGACTGCCACCCACGGGGTCTTACAGGCATGCTAGGTGAGGGAGTCATGGGGGCCTGGAGACTTGTATAGGGTCTCAGGAACCCGGCCTAGGACAGGCAGTGTTTGACAGCCAGCACTACGGGCCAGACAGCATCCAGTTCACCAGAGAGGTGCGAGAGAAGATGGACTGGAAGGAACCTGGAGACAGCCGGGGCGCTGGCAGCCGTGTTGGGCCCCACGACGGAACCTGGGCTTTATGAAGTGGGCAAGGCTCGGGCAGGTTTGAGTGATGTCCCTTCACCTGCAAAACAAGCTTATAGAGTGCTAAAGCAGGCCAGGCGTGGTGACACACACCTCTCATCCCAGCGCCACAGGAGGTGGAGGCAGGAGGATCACAAGCTCCACGTCACAGGCAGCCTAGGGAACATAGTTGGACCCTGACTCAAAATAATAACAAATGGGCTGGGCGCACAGCCCAGGGGCAGAGCATTGCAGTGTGTGCGAGGCCCTGGGTTCAACCCTCAAGCACTACAAGAAGCCAACAAGCAGTGCTAGAGCAACGAGGAGGAGAGAAAAGGAGAGGAAAGCAGGCAGCGCCTGTCTGGGTCACTGAGAAGAGATGGCAAAGCGGGGTTCCTGGGGGATGACGGACGAGAAGCCGAGCGCTGCACCTGCGTCCCTGGAAGGCTCTGAAGCTTGCCACTCAGTTCATCCAGGGGATGGAGGAAAGGGAGGCGCAGCCTGCTGAAGAAAGCACACCCCGGGAAGGGAACTGGCCGGCCACGCGCGGCGGTGGCTGAGGCTGCCCACGGGTGAGGGCCACGCAAGGCAACCCAGCTGGAAAGGGAAGGGGAAGGTGGCCAAAGGGCAGAGTGGCGTGCACTGTGGCTAGCAGTGGCTTGTGAGAGGTGGCCTGGGACAATCCGCACCGACAGTGGGGCTGCCTGACCTCACTGACACGGCTGGGAGAAAGAGGACCGGCAAGTGCTGGGGCCATTGCGATGGGGGCCACGGAGGCGGAAGGGCACACAGGGCAGGGCTTGGAAGGTGTCAGAGCCCCGTGGTCTTCCACGTAGCAGCCCACAGCCCACAGAGGCCTCCCAGCAATCAGGAAGCAGATGCCCTCACCAAAACACGAGCCGTTTGCTCTCAAGTTCCACGCGAGGCTGCTGGCGGGTTCACGTGAAGCCCGGCCACAGGGGAGCTAGCGCAGGATGGAAGCAGCTAAGGCTGCTGGCACCCTGTGAAATGCTCTGCCATCCTCCATGCCGTCTGGGCACATGGGTACCCGAGGCCCGGTCATAGTCACAGCGTCAGCAAATTCGCGCTATGCAGGGGTTGTACATAAATCAGCCCGTCTGGGGCAGGGTTGGCAAGTAAGCCACGAAGGGCCTAAGCCTGCCAGTGAGGGAGGGGTGCAGGTGTCCCCTCCGCTGTGTAGACGCGGCCGAGGGCCTCCTGAGGGCCTCCCACGGGCGTTCCCATGCAAGTGGGTGACAGCAAACGCCACCCTAAGGGTCTCACCCAGCTCTGTTAGGCACATTGCTGCCAGGTGCCGTCGAGTAGGGTCGACTCACAGCAACCCTCGTAGAGTTTTCAATGGCTGATGGTTCTGGGAGTGGACCGCCATATCCTTCTATCAGTTTTGTGGTGTTGGGGATTAAACCCGGGTCGTTAGAAAGTGTAGAGTGGTAGAGAGCAGCAGAGCTAAGCCCCGTACGAGTGCCTGAAAGTGTGACAGCAACAGGGGCCCTCACTTCACAGAGGCTGACATGAAGAACTGGCCTGGGGATAACCAGGTCCGGCGGAACTTCGATTTGCTTTACAACCCAACAGGGGCTGGATTCATCAAAAGAAAACATGTATCGCTAAAGCAGCGGCTGAAGAGCGCAAGTGAAAGCCCCCTGCGGGGGTCGGGGGGGAGAGCACCCCTCCTGGAGACGTGAGGCTGTGAAACGACAATCCCGTGCCAGGGGTGGCTCCCCACTGTGAGCCCCCAGAGGCTCCCTCTACTATGCAGCCTCCTGCCACCACGGCTGGCTGTCCGCCAGAACTAGACCGCAAGTCCCTATGGCTGGAGACGCCGCGTGCCCTAACAGCAGGACATGGTATTGAGCTGGACGCTACCTCCCCACTGGCCAGCGTGCACAGTCCCAGAGGGTGCTCTGGAGCACCTGGGGGAGACCTGTCACCTGTCCATGGTCCTGGCCAGGTCCAGCCCTGGGTGCTGCACTCTCAATATGCCAGGCAGCATGTGCCTGCCACACGGTTGTGGCATGGCTGTTAGGGGTACAACCCACGACTTGTTGATTGGATTTGAGGCCCAACCACAGGAAGGAACCTGTGTCTTGTGCTGTTGGCCAGAACAAAAGCCTGTGGCTGGGGAGGTCGGTCGTAGGACCAGCAGAGAGCTGCTGCTGTCTTCTGCTGAATGGACACAATGCACCTCCCAAACTGTCCTCCAGACACCTGGGTTTGTGTCCACACATTAATTTCTGTTAGAGACTAACGTAAAGCACTGGACAGGTAGCGTTTGTCGCAGTTTTGCTCCTGGTTTAGACCACTCCCTCACAACTAAACTTGGGCATTTTAAATTGTTGTTCATGTCACTTCAGGAGTCAGTGCTGGGTGCGGTGCCCCAATGGCCAGCCTTGAAGAGAAGAAAATAATCACAGACCTATGAGTCTCTCTCCAAGGCTCAGGGAACGTTGCGGGAGAAGGTGTGGAAAGAATGGAAGGGCCAGAGAGGAAGGTGCAGTGCTGGGCAGATGGTTCCTCCGTGCTGGGCGTTGAGCTGGATGTGAGGACTACCCACCACCTGCAAGGCCAGGGCAGGGGCAGGCTTGGCCTTAAGAGAGGCAACAGAGCCATGCGAAAATATGCAAGTGGACTAGGTCTGGGGTAAAGTAGGAACATTCCTTCCTGAAGGGAGCGTGCGCGGGCTACAGGCTCAACTGAGAGCTGCGTACGTAAGAGACAAGCAGCAGGCCAAACAGCAGAGCAGAGGAGAGGGAAGCCAAAGGGTTAACTCAGTGTATAGCTGCTCACAAGGCTCCTGGGGGAAACACGCCTCTGCTGGGCAGAAGCTCACTCGGGAGGGAGCGAGGGTCCTCCTGTGGGAAGCCCACCTGGGAGGGAGGGAGGACCCTCCTGTGGGAGGCCCCCTGGGAGAGAGGACCCTCCTATGGGAAGTCCACCTGGGAGGGAGAGAGGACCCTCCTGTGGGAAGCCCCCCTGGGAGGGAGAGAGGACCCTCCTGTGGGAAATCCTCTTGGGAGGGAGAGAGGACCCTCCTGTGGGAAGGCCACCTGGGAGGGAGAGAGGACCCTCCTGTGGGAAGTCCACCTGGGAGGGAGAGAGGACCCTCCTGTGGGAAATCCTCTTGGGAGGGAGAGAGGACCCTCCTGTGGGAAGCCCCCCTGGGAGGGAGAGAGGACCCTCCTGTGGGAAGCCCCCCTGGGAGGGAGAGAGGACCCTCCTGTGGGAAATCCTCTTTGGAGGGAGAGAGGACCCTTCTGTGGGAAGTCCACCTGGGAGGGAGAGAGGACCCTTCTATGGGAAGCCCACGTGGGAGGGAGAGAGGACCCTCCTGTTGGAAGCCCACCCAAGAGGGAAGGAGGACCCTTCTGTGGGGAGCCCACATGGGAGGGAAAGAGGACCCTCCTGTGGGAAGCCCCCCTGGGAGGGAGTCTATGGGCCGCAGCCCTGAGGCACCACAAAGACCTTCCTGGGGGAGAGTCCTCTCAGGGGTCTCTATGGAGAAACTCTGCGAGTTACCCACACCTGTGTAAAACTCTCAGTAAACTCATGCTCACAAATCTTCCTGGGGTCCTTCCTTTGGCTGTCTGACTCCCTGTGGCCTTCACGCCACGCCTGCCTGTAGGAGTAAAGGAGCTGCAGGAAGGGCGCTCCTGACCTGGCTGCATGTACAGGGAGCTCCCTGAGCTGCTCCAGGTAAAGGTGACCAAGCCTTAGCATGTATAACATTTTGTATGTATTATTCTCAAGCTTAACTTGTCCACATTATGGAAAATGTTAAAGGCTCTCTCTGAAAAACTTTAGTAAAGAAAACCTAAAGAAGAAATTAAGTATCGCCCATAACACTTGTTGTTGTTGGGTACCATTGAGTTGGGTCTGACTCATAGCCACCCGACATACAACAGAACGGAACACTCCCGACACTCTGCCATGCCTAGCACTATTATCAGTGTTTCTCTGCTATTCATAGGGTTTTCAGTGGCGGATTCTTTCAGGAGTGGGCTGCCAGGTCCTTCTCCCTACCCTGTAGCACCCAGTGTTCCCAAGCGGTCTCCCATCCAAGGACTAACCAGGCCGACCCTACTTAGTCTCCAAGATTAGGCAGGATCGGATGCCAGGGTGCTATGGCTGCAGAGCCGAGCAAATGGTACTGTTTTCATTCCTGGGTGGTTTCTGGGTCTTTTAAAATTTTATTATTAAGATTTTAAAATAATTTGGAGATCCTGCTTCGTCCTTTGAAAGCTCAGCCGTTTCTGTGCGATACCCCTCATTCTGTGAAGCCCCACCTTGAGGAGCTGCATGGCAGTCCTCTGGAAGAACGGGCGGTGATCCACTTTACCAATCCCTCCTCATCAAGCCCTGCGACAGCGGCTGAATCCGTGAACACGTGGAATTCCCTGTCTCCTTGCTTCTTAGGACAGAGCCAAACTCCTTTGCCATCTGCCCTCGTGGTGGCCCCTGGGAGGACCTTTAGCAGCCTGCTAAAAGCCTCTTGTGGGCCCAGTGGTACTTTGTTAAATTAAGTGCCTGCATCGACTAGGAACCCGCAATTCCCTCTGGGAACATATTGCAAAGAAACTGTCCCACAATTCCCATGGGGTCCTGAGTGAGGCTTGGTGGTGGGCAGCCTGGGGGGTGGTGGGAATCAGGGGGAGTTCTAGGGCGGAGGGGGCCTCCGCACAGACACAGACCCAGCGACGACATGAATGGCTCTTGGAAACCCAGGCCAAGAGCAAGTGGGGAGACAAAGAAAGCCATGTAGAACCCGGCTCCGTTTACATAAATTAAAAATGCCCGCACACAAAGCCACATGAGGCACTCTGCGAGGACGCACCCAGCAGAGAGCCCGGTGACCCAGGCAGGCCGCGGGGCTGCGGGGCAGAAGGCAGAGATGGGCAGGGGAGGGCTGTGAGCTGCCTGCCCATGCTGCCTCCCCACACTGGCCTGGCCATCTCCAGGCCTGAGCTGCATCAGTGCTGCAGGGGAGGGGACAGGAAGGGAGGGGAGGGGGAGGGGAGGAGAGGAGAGGGAAGGGGGGAGGGGATGGAGGGGAGGGGGGAAGGGCTCTGCTTTAGGAGGGGTGGAGGTTGGAGGCTCTGGGCTTTGGAGGCCCCAGCCATCTCCAAGGCAACTGCAGGCCACGGAAGGTCTCTGATTTTGAACCAGTCCTCGGGTGCTACCCCAGCCCCACACACGCAGGCTCCCAGCAAAAGCCCCTACATCCCCTCATGCAGCCCCTGCGGTCCCTGGCACGTGGCAGAAGGCGCTCTGCTGCCCCGGCGCACACACAAAGTGGGCAGCAGCCTCCTCAGGGTGCTCAGACTCCCCCAAGCACCCCGTGTGCTCCCGGTGGCCCCTACCGTGCCCCAAGTTCAGTGGTGCGTGAGAACAGGTGCAGGACCCACCGGGCCCCCAAGTTCTCCCAGGAGGGCACCAAGTGCAGGAGGGGGGCTATGTAGTGAGGGCCTATGTGCACCAGGAGCTGGCAGTGGACCTGGGGAGGAGGCAGTGTCCCTGTGCTCGAGGAGGAAGCCAGGTGACACGCCAGTGACCAGGCAATGCGAGAGGCTCTCAGGTCTCCAGATGTCAGCTTGCCCCTCCGGATGCTTTGGTGCCAGGCCTTGGTGTATGCATGCGCGTGTCTGGGAGGGCGGGGGTGGGGGGTGGGGACGCGCACGTGGGTATGATGCACAGAGCGGTGCCTTTCTGGTTCTCTGTCTGACCCAGCAAGTCTGCTTCTAGGAATTTTTCCCAAGGGCTGGACCCAGATACTAGCAAGACTGAGCATGAGGCCCACTCACGGCTGTGCTGTTTACATTCGTCCCAAACTTGCCGCTGAGGAGGCACCAGCTGTTCTTCTCTGGTAGTTTTTTTGTTTTTGTTTCTGTTGCAGTTCTGGGAGTCAAACCCAGGGCCTGGCGCGTGCCAGGCAAGCTCTCTACCGCTGAGCTGCACCCTCACCCTCTGGGGGCGTTTGTAACAATGACACATAGCGCTCGAGTATATGGGCATCCTGGCATTTAATTCGCCCCTTAATGACAGGATGCACCGGAATACTATGCAGTCATTAAAAATGACGCTAGAAGCTGGGTGTCATGGCATAGACCTCCAACCTGAGGCTGAGGCAGAAGGATCATGAGCTTAAGGTCAGCCTGGGTTACAAAGAGTTCTGGGCCAGCATAGGCTATATAGTGAGACCCTGTCTCAAAATAAATAAATAAATAAATAAATAAATGAATAAATAAATGACAGACACCAGAGAAGAATATTTCGTGCCACGGAGAAGGATGTTCGTGCTTACGCCACTAGGTACCAAGAGGCGATTTCAGGCCAGTGTGAAATACGTGACTCCACTTTTGCTTCAAAGGAAATGAATGATCTGCCTCCCAACCTGTGTCTGGGGTGCAACACACTGAGGGTGGCAAGGGACACCTGTGTGGGGACTGGATGGGAAAGGGGGGCCGGCAGGACTGTTTTTACTTGGGCCTATTTTCTAGCTTCTAACGGATGTGTGTTCATTCTGTAATAAATAATTAAGAAACATTTGCATAAGCCCAAGGAAGAGGCAGAAAGGCGCTAAAGCAAAATGTAAGCAGGGTTATTTCTATGTAGGTGTTGGGACTGGGCTTCTCTCTTTCTTTCTTTCTTTTTCATGTGGATAATCAGAAAGCATCGCTTGTGATCCAAGCGACTTGGGAGGCAGAGCCAGGAGGACCTTGAGTTCGAGGCCAGAGGCAGCTTTCGCCCCTTAGCAAGACCCTGTCTCAAGATAAAAAAAGAAAAAGGAGCTGGGGCTGCAGCGCAGTGGAGGAGCACTCGGCTGGCGCGCGTGAGGCCCCGGGTTCAACCCCCATTACAGAAAAGCAGCAGCAGCAGCAGCGCTTCTTTCTGAAGCACCTCTGGTGCCCTCGAGGCGCCCCCACCCCACCGTCTGGAAGGCGGAGTCCCCTGGCCCCTCTCCTGCTCTGACCCTCCTCGCTCCACTGCTGGGGAAAGCGACAGTCTCCAGAGTGGGGTGCGGCACCCCCGGGGGTGAGAAGTGAAAGCGTCCCAACGTCTATGCGCCTGTCCTCACTCTTTAGCAGTGCGCGATGTGAGGGCGCGGGCATCTGTGTCTGCCCCTGCCCCACACACAGGGCCTCGCGCCCAGGAAAGCAGCTCAGGGCTGGGGCGGCCGCAGGGTGTTAAAATTTAGAGGGATCCAGTTCAAAATGTGTAGATTGACTTCCCCCCGCCTTTTAAAATTTTTAAATAGCTGATGATACAAAAAAAAAAAAAAAAAAAAAAAAAAAAGACATTAAAGCTGAACCAGAGCCCGGTGTTTCACCGAGTTTGGATTTGGAGTCAGAAAAATTAAAAAAAAAAAAAATGCTTGAGCCGGAACAGGTTCAGGGCTCAGGCTCAGGCTCAGTCTGAAGCCCCGCTGTGTACATAGGATCTAAGCCTGAACCCCAAACCAGACCTGAGCCCCCTGAATTCTAGCCCCCTGAACCCACACCCCAAGCTGAGCTCAACTTCTGACGGTTTGAAGCCCTGCTTGTAACAAGCCTGTGTATTTCCACACGGCGCTCAGCAGATGCTGTGGACTAGAGGCCCTCTGGGCTCCGGGAGGGCAGGGCGGGGTCTGCTGGAGGGGTGTGCGGGCCTTGGCTGCTGCTGGTAAACCCCGTCCCTACTGGCCCCAGCGCGCCCCCATGCTCCGCGTGTCTCTCTCCCTCCCTCTCTCTTCCCGTCTCTGCTCCGTTTCTCTGCAGCACCCCCACCCGCATGCCACCTTGCCTGTGGTCTCTTCCTCCCCAGGCGAGGGAAGCTGCACGGGGGGGGCGGGGCTGGCGGGGCTTGCGGCTACTGCCGTCCTATCTGTTGAATGTCTGAATGTCCCGTGAGGAGGCCCAGGGGATGCGGGGCAGGTGGCGCGTGGCCAGCACGGCTGAGGCTGCAGCTGGAGGGCTGCGGGGTGGGTGCGAGGCAAACCTGCAGAAATGGTGACCTGCAGCCTGCCTGGGGTCGTTTCCAGAGGCAGCGGTGATGGCCCTCTGCCTCCTTCCTGCTCCCCGGTGCTTGGATCCTTGGTCCTGGCCCCATAGCCACCCGGGAAGGGCCTGCCCCCTAGGAGGCCCCGCTCCTCCCCAAGCCTGGCTCCCTGGGCAGTCAGGGAGCGGCTGGCAGGCCTGCTGGGGCACGAGATTGACCACCTGCTGTCATAATGGTGGTCCTCAGCTAGAGTGGCCCCCCATATCTGGAAGTCTCCGGAGATCTTCTGGGGACACGGCAGGGGCAGGTGCTACTGGCATCCAGTGCCTGGGGATGCTGCCAACCACACAAGGGGGCACAGGACTGCTCCCCACTCGCAGCGAAGGGAGCTGTGGGACCAGATGTCCCCGGAGCAGAGTCTGAGACACCCGCTTCACCCCAGCAAGGCTCGGCCCCTGCCCCCAGGCGACACACGGCTTGTCTCACAGTCTGCATGGGTCACCCCCAGAGCTGGCTCAGGCCCACCCGGCACCCCTGTGGGCCTTGCTCCATGCTGGGGATGCCTGGAAACTGGGGCCGCACAGCAAGGGACCACAGGAATAGCTCAGCCACCGAGACCACCACCGCCACAGAGGACGCACCAGTGCCTCGACCAGCGCCAAACCAACAAGCAGGACACCCGTCAGCCCTCAGGCGAGACCCTCGTCAAGGCAGGGGCTCCTGTCCCCGCTTTCCACAGGAAGTCACTGGGACTCCCGAGTCACGCCACTGCTCACCAGGGCACCGCGGCCTGCCCTGAGGAACGCCCAGGAGGCTCAGCTCTGCCTGGAGGTCGGCCCCAGCGGTGCACAGGGGCATGTTGATGGGCCGGCGCCCCGCGCCGCCCACGCCCCCACCGCAGGCCCCGAGGCTCACCTGGATGCCGTTCTCCTGCAGGTTCAGGTACCGCGTGTTGACGGGGATGCTGGGCGGCACCTCGGCCAGCTCTCGCCGCGTGCAGATCACCCGGCTGGCCTGGTTGCTGCAGGAGCAGGCTGCGGGGCAGGAGGCGGCCGGCGGGGAGCCCCCTCCCGCGGCCGCCGTCACGGCCACGCCGCCCCCGCCAGCCCCCAGGGGTGGGGAGAAGAGCCAGAGGAAGAGAAGCGCCCCGCGGGGCCAGGACATCCTACTGGGCAGCAGCGGGGGGCACGGGGAGCCGCGGGCACGCGCCATCCTCAATGTTCATACTCTGCGTGGACACCGGGGGGCTGCAAGGAGAGAGGACACACTCAGTGAGGACAGGCACCCTCGGGCCGGCGCTCACCCCCTGGGCCGCTCCATCCCTACCTCCTGCCTGGTGTTGGGACTAGCAGGCTGTTCATGGAGGCAGACAGGGCTGGCCCCCTGCACCCACCTTGTCCCCTCCCATGCGAAGACTTTATGCCCATCCCACAGAGGGGAAAACTGAGTCTGGGAGAGAGGGTTTGTGCCCAAGGTCACTGGGCCAGTGAATGGAGAAGTCAGCCAGAGTCAAGACTTAGGTCTACACACGGTTTCAGCACGGTAATAAATAGGCAGCGGTCCGGGAGGCACAGGTACCCCAGGTGGGGCGCAATCCTGACTGTGTGGGTTCGCCCGCCTCCCTTACAGCCGGCGCCCGTGCAGGTCCCCCGGACACGGATCCCAGCTGCCTACCCCTCCGGAGCTCCCCTCCCAGGAGGGTTAGCAAACTGTCGGTCCCCCAGCACCCTTGGCCCACCATGAGCCCCGCACACGCTCTGCCTCACAGCAGCTGCAGGAGCCACCGGTCACTGCTGAACGGGTGGGGGTGGCCCGAGGGCAGAGGAGGGGCAGGAGGAGATGGAAACCCCCTGAGAGGCCACCGGTGGCCCTCCCTGCCCCCCGAGACTGCAGGTGCTCCTGGGGAAGGCGGCCTCTGGCGGGCCGCGTGCCAGCATCTGCCGCAGGACGGGCCGGGGAGCCCTGGGCAGGGCTGGAGGCCGAGGACCCTGCGCCTGAGTCTGGAGAGGGGCGTCGGGTCTCCGGGGGAGTTGCTGCAGCGCCTCCCCGTCGGTCCCCTCTTTTCCTTAGGACGGGAGAGGAGAGGGGAGGGGCTGTGGAAGCCACAGGGTGGCGAAGGAGCCACAGGCGGGGCCGCCCTTCCTCTGCGCCAGGCACTGGCGGGAGGAGCGGCCAGGGCGCCCCGTTCGCGGAGCCGGCGGAGGGGCTGCCGCCCTCCCAGTACCCCCCAGCTCCGCGACCACACAGCGGCTCCCGCACAGCGACCTCCGCCCGGCACAGCCCGAGTGCCCAGGAGACGGGGGTCGACGCCACCGCCCGCACCCACCACTCACGCCGCGGCGGGGCTGCCCGATCACATCGTCTCCCCCACCCCCCACGTCCCAGCCCTCGGTAACCCAGATAAAAATGCCAGCGCGCGGTCTGCCGAGGGCAGAGACAGACAGAGGGACAGAGCCAGAGCGGGGCCGATGCAGACGCAGACAAAGAGCCAGCGCCGGGGCCGGGACCCCGCAGGCTGGCCGGGGGCTGTCACCACGTGTGGCCCGGAGGCTCTGCGCGGCACCGGCCTGCGCCCACCATGCCCACCCCGCGACTCGGGGGACCCGGCCCCTCCCTCGCCCCCAGGCTGGGCTCCTGAGCCAGCCCGCGCCCCCGGCCCGCTCCCCGCCGGCCTCTGCGGCGGCGGGCGGCGCGCCCTCCCCGGCCGCCCCCATCCCCGTCCCCGCACCCTGCGCGACACTCACCCTGGTGGCTCAGCCGCCGCTGGGTCTCTCCGCGCCCCAGGCCCCCCCTCCGCATGCCTCCGGCCGCCGGGGGGCTGTGCACCCCCAAATCTCCCAGCGCTTCCCGAGGCCGTGCTGGGGGGGCGCAGGGGCTCCCTGGGTCTCCCCGCGCCCCCCCAGCCTGTCGCCCTTCCCACCCCCGAGGGGGGGCCGTCCTTCGCCCCCGGCCTCGGCCGCAGCGGCAGGGCCGCCCCTCCACCCCCTGTCCGGCCCGCGCCGCCTCCCGGCCCCGGGGCCTCCGCCGGCCGCGCTCCAGCCGCCTAGCGCCCCCTCATCGCCAGCCCCGTGCGGTCGCGCTCCGTCCGTCCGTGCGTCTGTCCGCCCCGGGCTCGCGGGCGGCGCCGCCTCGCTGCTTCCCCATTACGGTTTCCAGTCACACGGCGGTGCAGACCGCGAGCTCCGCCCCGCCCCCCCGCGCCTCCCCCGCTAATCAAAGGCGCCCTTATCTAATTAACCCGTTGCTGCTGGGCGGCCGGGGAGGCCGGGCCGGGCCTGCGCTGAGCCTGAGCCGCGGACCCCCGCGGGCCCAGCCTCGTCCCTGCGTCGCCCGCCCCGCACCTCGGCTCCCTGGCAGGTGCGCCAGGCCCAGGCTCCCCGGCGCCCCCCGCACACCGCAAAGCCGGACAGACCCGGGGCCTGGGCCACAGCACCGCCCGCGTGGCGCGGTCCCTCGGCCGGGCCACCCCAGCCCTGCCACAAAGAAACCCACCCAGGGGGCCGCCTGCCCTGCCCGCAGCCACGCCGCTGGCACCTGCCTGGCCCTCTGCAGGGCGAGCAGGCCCCGCGGCCATGCCCTCCGCCTCCCTCCCTCCATCCCGCCATCCGTGGGGCCGTCCAACCGTCTGTCCATCCATCCTTCCCTCCCTCCCTTCACCTCTCCATCCACACATCCCTCCCTCCACACATTTCTCTATCCGTCCATTCATCCAGCCACCCTCTCCCTCGCCCTCCCTCCCTCGCCCTCCCTCCCTCGCCCTCCCTCCCTCGCCCTCCCTCCATGCTTCCATGCACCCGTCCATCCATCCATCCCTCCCTCTCTCCATCCACCCATCCATCCACCCATCTGTCCATCTGTCCATCATCCAATGTCTCTCCGTCCACCCATCCCTCTCTCCATTCCTCCTTCCACTTGTCTAGCCATCCATCTACCCATCCATCCATTCAATGTCCCTCCCTCCCTCTCTCCATTCTTCCTTCCACCCATCCACCCCCCGTCCATCCATCCATCCATCCATCCATCCATCCAATGTTTCTTCGTCCATCTGTCCCTCTCTCCATTCTTCCTTCCACCCATCCATCCAATATCCCTCCATCCATCCATCTCCATTCTTCCATCTACGCATCCATCCATCTGTCCCTCTACCCATCCATCCATCCATCTATCCATCCATCCAATGTCCCTCCGTCCATCTGTCCCTCTCTCCATTCTTCCATCCACTTGTCCATCCATCCATGTATCCGTCCATTCAGTGTCCCTCCATCCCTCTCCATTCTTCCATCCACCTGCCCATCCATCCACCCACCCACCCAATGTCCCTCCCTCCTCTCTCTCCATCCATCCATCCCTCTCTCCATTCTTCCATCCACCCCCCCAACCCATCCATCTGTCCACCCTTCCATCTATTCATCCAAAAACTACTTACCAAGTCCCTACTATGTGCCAGATGCTGAAACAGATGCCGATGGCTGCTGCCCAGAGGCTCAGAGCTGGGGCCACAGGAGACACACAGCCTGGGCAGAGAGGCGGCAGGAAGGGCCGGCCTGGGTGGGAACCCTGAGTCTGGTGCTTATCTGCTGTGGCCTCAGGCCCTTGGCTTCTCTTTCTAAGCCTTGGGGATGTAGGGACAATGGCAGCATCGCCTTGTGGGGCCCCCGGAGTGGGGTGGATGGCCGAAGCCTCCAAGGAAGGTTCTGCCTCCCCAGCACCTGCAAACTCAGATGCATCTGAGCCCCACCCCAACAGGACTCCCTGCCCCCTCCCCCTCCCTTGCTCCCCGCAGGCAGGTCCTGCCCTCCTCTGCACAGGGCCTTCCCAGGGCTCCTGATCTCACAGAGTAAAGGGGAAGACCCCTCCATGCTCACCCCACAGCCCCACAGCCAGCCCCGTGGTTGTCTTCCCTCGTCTCCCACTGTCCCTGCCCACTCGCTGATCTCCAGCCACATTGGCCTCTCTCAGCTTCCAGGCTAGGCTGTGCCCACCGGCCTCAGGGCCTTTACACTTACTCTCCCCTCCACCTGCTGTGCACCACCCTTCCTCCCTCCACAACTGCACACAGGCCTCTCTCCCTGCTTTCTGTGGGGCCTGACGTCACCTTCCCGGTGAGGTCACACTGACCGTCCATCCCGCGTCAGACAGCACCCTGACCGCTCTGCTTAATTTTCCTCCATAATACTTATTGCCGCCTGACCTCCTCGTGGGTGGGGGCTGTGGCTGTGGTGGGCACTGTTTGACTCCAGGACCTGGCACATGGTAGGTGCTCCCCAAGCACTGGTCTGTATTCCCCCCCAGTTACACGCACTCCCCGCCACTCAACACAGATGCGCCGCCAGCCAAGTCCCACATCCTGCACATCTGGCTCAGACGCACTCCACCAGCTGTGTGCACCAGGCCCGCCAGCCCCAGACGGCCCTCGTCCTGAAGTCCCCACACTCCCCAGGAGGGCTGCCTGGCAGAGGAGGCACACACTTGGGCCCAACATCTGTGTCCAGGTCTGTCTCCCTCCACGGGATGGCGCCGCCCTGTGGCCGAGTCCCAGGTACCCGTGTGTACCCTCACGGGCCAGGCAGCTCTGCACACCTCCCGACCACCCTGGCCTCAGGGAAGCTGCACCTCCGCCCCAAACCAGAGCCTGCCTGGGCCGTGTGCTGAGGTCCCCAGGGTAGCTTGAGCCAGAGGGGACAGCTGGCCACCCCCTGTGAAGTGAACTCGTCCCCAGGCCAGGCCGGGGCGTACCACCAGCCCGGCCGAAAGCTGGGGTGCCTGGCGCATCCAGGCACTGACCGCTACCAATGCGCAAGGACTGTCATTCGCCCAGCAGCCATCCGAGTGGGCGCTGCTCATCTGCCCATTTCCCAGATGGGGAAACTGAGGCACAGGGAGGCCCAGCCCCTGCCCAAGCCAAATGCAGAGCTATGAAGGTCAGCTGCATCAGAGTCACGGGGCCCCAGAGACCCCCAAGCTTGTCATGAGCCCAGCAATGATTCTCACCGGGGGCAGGCAGGCGAGACCATGGGCCTCAGACCCCGGCCTCCTCCCCACGCACCCCTACAGGAGCTGGACAGCCACTCCCCCAGCCACCAGGAGGGTCCCTTTGCAGAGGGGGACATCACTGCTCGGGGTGGCACAGCCGGACTGGGCACAAGGCAAGGACTTGGCCAGGCCACCACGCTCCTCTCGCCCCCCGCCACCTGCTCTCCATGGCACCTGGTGCAATGCAGAAGCCCCAGGAGAGGCCAGCCGGGCGGGACAGAGAGCCAGGGAGACAGGCGGGCGGGAGGACAGGAGCGGCCCCGCTGGGGCCTCGAGGCAGGGGCTCCCGGGGCCCAGGGCCTCACTGGCCTTGCCTCCTCCCAGCTCAAGCTCAAGCGAGATCTCGGGCACCGTGCCTGAGAGGATGCGGGCAGATGGCAGATCCGAAACTCGGGGCCAGGGAGGTGGGGTGCAGGAGCAGAGGGAGGAGAAGGCCCTGGGAGGCACACTCCTGTTTTCTGGGTAAGTTCAGAAGGTGAGAAGATGCAGGAAATCGGCTGCCATTGCGGCAGGAGAGATGAAGGTTAGAGCTAAAGAAGAACTTCCCTACCACAAAGGGGGGAGGCCGAGGTAGAGGCCGCGGCCGGGACCCTGGAGAGGTTGGAGCCAGGGAGACATGAGCCTGGACTTCTTCCTGGGTGGCCACCAGAAGGGGAGGCCGGGGAGGTTAAGGCTGACAGAGGGGGCGCAGGCTCTGGGATGGACGGAATGACTTCACGCGCCCCTGAGTCTTTCAAACGCTTTCAAAATAGGAGCAACACCACAGCCCCAGGATTTGCCTGTCCCCAAATGTGGAGGTAGAGGACCTGGGGGGAAGGGCAGGGGCCCTCCAACTCCACTGCGGAGGCGGCTGGGGCCTGCGGAGCCCGCAGTGCCACCCGGTGTGGGGTGACCTGTGTGTAGGCGGTGGGGGCTTCTCCCTCACTGGGCCCCAGCTGTCCTCTCCAGGACACCCCGAGCCCCGGCCTTCCTCTCTCGCATCCCCTGGAGTTGTGGACGTGTCCCTTGTCCGTCCACCGCCTGTCTCCCGAGGGCAGGGGCTCCCTGCATGCCCGGGGCCTGGACCTGCGCCTGGCTCCGCAGCCTCAGGCCGCCAGCACCAGACACAGGCTGGTGAGCACGGCTTCAGGGAGGCGCTGGCCCCAGGAGCGACCTGGGGGTGGGGGGCACCGGGACCTCAAGCTGGGTGTAGGCAGCCAGGGGAGGCCGTGGACGGCCTGGGGCCAGATGCACAGGTGACAGGTACATCAGGCGGGGGGATCTGGGTGTGCAGCGGCTGGGGGCCCGAGAGGCAGGGGGCCCAGCTCCATACTGGGGCCTTGGTGATGGGATCGGGGCCTGGGTGGGGAGCAGCGGGGGCTGTGGAGGACCCTCTGAGCTGACCGGTGGGGGAGGAGGTGCGCCAAGGGGGAGTTGGCGGGCCAAGGGAGCAGGGGAGGCCAGGCTGGGGCTGCGCCCTGAGGATGGAAAGAAGGAAAAGAGCAGGTCGCAGTGGCGCTCCCATGAGGCCGAGGCAGGAGGACCCACGGTCTGAGGCCAGAGGCTGCCCTTGTAACTTAGAGACCCTGCCTGTCTCAAGATAAAAAATAAACAATGGGTTCGGGGAGCAGCCCAGGGGTAGGGCACCTGCAGAGCATGTGTGAGGCCCTGGGCTCAACTCCCAAACACTGCCAAAAAAAAGCAAGAGGAGAAGACGTGGTGAGGTGGCCACAGTGGTGGCTGCGGGTGGCCCAGGAGGAGGAGAGGGAGGAACGAGGCTCTTCTGTGGCCCTGGGGAGAAGGCCGGGGTAGGCAGCCAGGGGACAGGGGAGGGGACTCTGGACACAGGCCTACGGCGCTGGCTCGCACTCGCGCCAGCATGCCAGTGAGGCAGGAGACCCGAGGCCTGCCCTGTCTCCAGAGGGTGACCCTGACAGGCCCTCGGGGACAGGCTGTGCTGCGTGGGGTGTGCGTGAGGATCAGGGCCTGAGGGCAGGTCGGGGGGAGGCCTGGGCTCCCACTAGGAGCAGGGCCTGGCCGTCATCCGAGAGGCGACGCTGGTGTCACCGGAGCCGGCCCGGAGCAGCTGTGCTGTCCAGCAGGGCTTGCAGGGGTGCACATGCCCCGGCCACCCCGTCCAGTGTGATGGCAACAGCCACATCTGGCTGTTGAGCACCTGACAGGCGTCAAGTGTGACTGAGGGCTGGGTCTGCAACCCCATGGAAACAAACGTGGCCAGCGGGGCGCAGCCTGGAGCCGCCTCCACCCAGATGGCCCGCACAGCTCTGGGTGCCTCCCTGCTCTGCCCACTTGCCCTCGTGGGGCTCCTACAGGACTGCCGCACACCCATGAAGTTCCTGGCCCAGAGACATGCAGGGGCTTGGACAGGGCCACCCAGGGCCGGACCTCTGCTGATCCTGCCCCAGGCCGTGGGAGGAGCTGCTGCAGCCCTCTCTGCAGAGGGTGCCTGTGGTCCAGCGAGGGCCTCAGGCCGCCTGCCCCCAGGTGGGCTCTGAGGCGGAACCCGAGCCCCAGGCCCTTCCTTTCATGACAGGTAGGGGCGCTTAGCCCTGACCTGGACCCCTCAGGCGGCACCTGGGGCCCGGCCTGCTAGTGGTGGGGCTTGAAGCAGGAGACGCGTGAGGACGAGTCCACTGATGGGCCGCGGGGCCCACCGAGCCAGCCTGGGCCTGCTGCCTTCCCGTCGAGGGCAGGGCTGCTGCCCCTCTGCTGGCTCCAGTCGGGCGGCGCCGTCATGGGGAAAAAACAGTAGGAGAAGCAGGTGTCTCGGTCATCTGGGGTCCCTGACGCAAGGCAGATTCCGGGACGAGGCCGAGAGCCGAGCTCTCCAGGAGGTGAAGTGCCGTCCAGTCCCCCTTGAGCGCTGGGGCAGCCTGGGCTCGGGGTGGGCTGGTTTGAACCTCCACTGCCACAGTTACTGTCACTAGACTTGGGAAGGGGGCCCCCCACCTGTCCAAGGCCAGCCTCAGTTTGCCCATTGCAGACGGAGGCGGGCTGGGATCTGGTGTACTTAGCTCTCGATGGAATCACTCTGTCTCCAGGAGTGTCCTCCCCTCCATCTCTACCTCTCAGCCCGTCATGAGAGGTGGGAAGGGTGTCGGTGGGGGGGAAACTGGGTTTGAACTCTGACCTGTCACTCTCTCGCTGTCCCCCAAGGCCCTGCCTGCAATCTGTGCAGATAATGACGTTGAACTTGGTGGGGATTCAAGGCAACAAGTACAGGGCCAGGCCTTGAGTGACAGCTACACTCAGAGCTATCACTTATTCTTATTGGGTCAGGAGAACAAATCTTTTCCCTCTTCCATGATTCAGCCCCCCACACATATAAATCCGTCATTTCTGGCTGCATCAGAACTGCTCGTTTGTCACAGAGCAGACACCTTGGAAGCACATTCGAGGGTTACCCTTCCCCACGAACAAGACTGCACACCCCCACGTTGGTGAGGGCTGAACCTCCACCAGCACAGTCAGAGGGGGTGTGTCTGCTCCCCTGAGGAGGGGAGTAAGGCATAAACAAGACTGACAGGCTCCTGACTTACAGGAACTCAGTATCTCTTAAATAGAAGTCCAGGCTTTTACGAGTCTACTATAAACGCCCTTATTATTGTGGTTATTAACAATCCTAATTTCCACCTGGAGGGCCTGATGACCTGGCACATTCCTATCCCTGAACCTCAGTTTCCCTCCAGGAAAGCAGAGGCCCCAGCTGGATAAGGCAATCTGCAGGGAGGCCGATGCCTGGGTTTGAAGTCCTGACCTTGCCCCTTCCAGCTGTATGATCTTAGGCAAGGGACTAGATCCCTCTGGGCCTCCATATTCCCAGCAGAGTCGGGCTCTGGCTAGTGCTGCTGTGGAGATCTTTGCAGCATTTGGACAAGAGCTCTGGGCTTAAGCTCAACTCCCTGGGCAGGTGCAGTTCTGGGGTCAGAGTGGCATTGGGGAGTGGCTGCCAGGCCACCTCCGTCCTCCCTGTCCAGGTCAGACATGACGCCTCACTTCCCACCCAGCTCCCCCATGCTCTCACACTCTCACGCCTGGCTGCCCCTGCCCCGACCCACTGCAGGTCCTTCCCGGCCCATCTCCCAGGTGCCTGCCATGACAGCAGTCCTGCATGGTATCCAGGCAACAAGGCGCATCCTGCCACTCCAGCCAGCCTCAGGGACCAGGAAGGGAAAGGGACGGAGGGTCCTGGACTCAGAGACAACGGTGTCCCACATGCTGCTGGAGGAGAAACACAGACGCTCCCTGGGCTGCGCCAGGGTGATCAGGGAAGAAGTGCCCTGGGTGGACCACGACCACGACCACCGCACAAAGGGCTCTGCCGTCTGCACCCAACCCGCAGGCGAGACGGAGCGGCCCCTCCACCTCTTAGATTAGAGCCCCTGCCCACGTCCCCGAGGATACCCCGGAGCCTCTGCCACACAGGGAAACCAGAGCCTGACTGTGGGCCATGACCTGACACACAGATACACAGGGACAGGACTGAGGGGTCTGTGCTTAGCCCTGGCAATGGCCAGCAGAGAACAGGCTCCACCACGCTGGCTGCGTGCAGAGCTGGCTATTGAACAAGGCGAGGGCGCGGGGTTTCCAGCCAGACCCTGGCTCTGAAGAACTCGCATGTGCTCCGAGCTCTGGGGTTCACGAACCCCTTCTCTTGGCACAGGGTGGACACGGGCCATCCAGGGAGGCTCAGTTAGGCTGGGGACAGAGGGCAGAGAGGAACCCTGGCACAGGGGCCGAGAGAAAGAGAGCAGAGAGAATGGGGGCTGGAAGGGGCCAGCCGGGCTGGAGGTGGGGCACAAGGCGGAGTGGGCAGGTGAAGGGAGGGCCTCGACCCTTAGCCCCCGAGCACAGTCCCCTGAGGCCTGGACTGTCACCCGAACGTCATGTGGAACTGCTATCGAGAAAAAACCCAAACTGGCAACACGCGGGGCATTTGGAAAGGGCTGGTGGTCCACAGCCCAGGGGCGGCGCAGGGGGACCGCAGCAGAAAGACCGGCGAAGGAGCCCCCAAAGGCTCTGGGTCAGCCCCAGGAGGAGGGGAGAGGAACAGACACGGTGGCACCCTGCCCCCAAGCCTGCTGCTGCAGCAGTGGTGAGCCCCAGGGAGGGGCGAGGAAGCCAGGGCTGCTGGGCAGGCAGCGAAGGGCCAGGCCGGGAGAGCCACAGGGAGGCGGGTGGCAGGACAGGGATGCCAGGGCCCTGCGCGGCCCTGGCTCCCAGGCTGCTGCTGCAGCGCGGCCTCTCCACGTGGCCCTGGCCACGGCTGCGCCTGCGCTTGCCTGGCTCTGCCGGCCTGTCCACGGCCCTGCCCCTGAAGTCTCACTTCCTCCCTCCCCTAGGATGGCGAGATGGCTGCAGCCCCTCCAGGGCAGGAAGGCTGGCGGGGACTCAGGACTACGGGCTCGGGCCCTCGTGCTGGCCTGGAGTGCTGTCCTGTGTGCTCTGCGACCCTATTAGCAGGCGGGGCGGCGTCCCTGAGGCTAGTGGGGGCCCTCCGTGCCTCTGCAAGCGGGAGGCCACGAGGTGACCGCGTGCACTCCTGCGAGGGCCTCTGCCTTTGTCTTTCCCTCCAGGTCCCCGAGAGCACAGGACGCCCGGTCCGCAGACTGCGCCCTCTCTCTCCCGGCTCTGGCTCGCTCTAGGGGCTGCAGCCACGTTTGTCTCTGGTCTTTGTGAGGCCACTGATTCTGCCTCCAGTCCCTGGCTGCCAGGGAGCTGTGCATGCCCGCGTGCATCTCTGCTCTCCCCTGGGGCAGATGGGGTTCCCTCTGCTCCTGCGGGGGTGAGCGGCGGGCTGGTCCCAGACCCCGTGTCTCTGCTCAGCGGCTGTCTGGGTGGGAATGGCGTGTGTTCCTGATGCCAGGCTCGTCCTTTCTTTTCGAAACTGAGTGAGTGAGTGTTCCTGACTCCATGGGATGCACCCTGATGATGTGTCTGTCTGGGATGGGGGCTCCCTCGCTCCCCTCCTTGTCTGAGTGCCTGGCCCCTGCTCCCTGGCTCGCTCTGGGTCCCTCCTTTCTGAGTGTGCATTTGGGCAGTCAGGGGGCCAGGGTGAGAGCGAGGAAGGGGGGAGGAAGGTGGGAAGGGGAAGGGGAAGCCGTGAGGTGTGGGATGGGAGGAGTGGCAGGCAGGATGCCATGGGGATAGGGAGTCGCCGGTCCTGGCCAAGGCCCTGGGGGGCAGTGTTCAGGGGGCAGAGGATGCCCGGCTGCGGGGACCAGGAGGGAAGCGGGCCGCAACTCCCAGCTGCCACTGGAGCCTGAGTTCCTGTCTGGCGGCTTCGGGGCGGACTTGGGATGTGAGGCGCATAGCAATAGGGCCCTGCGGAGGGAGGCAGGAGGCAGGAGACAGCCACGGCGCCCAGCTGGGAAGGGGTGTGGGAAGGGGTGCGGAGGGGCCCAGGGGCAGCCCGAGGCTCCCCGGGGAATTTCCCACCCTGGGAGAAAGTCACGGGAGGCCGCAGGGAGCAGGGCGCAGAGGGGAGCAGAGGTGGCAGTGTGGGGGCGCATCGTGGGCTCTGGGACTCAGAGGCTGGGAGGGAGGCTGGCTGGTCTCCTATCCAGGGAGGAAGAGCCGGGGAAGCAGCACCCCAGAGCCTGGAGGAATGAGGGCAGAGCCTGGGCCTGGCAGCCCTCAGAGGGGAAGGGCCCAGGATCCAGGGGTGGCAGGGTGAGAGCACCTGCTGGACCAGGAGGCAGGGAGAGGGGGCCTTGAGTGAAGAAAGGCTGTAGAAAGGGGTCCCACAAAGAGCTGGGGCTGAAGAGAAAGGGGGGCGTGGGGAGAAGGGCAGAGGCCCGGGTCCTGAGCACAGAGAGCAGGCTAGGAAGTGGGGGCCTGAGGCCAGGGCCTCCGGAGAGGGGGTGCGGGGAGGGAGGCCCTAAGGGACAGCACCCTGGAGCAGTGGGGGGGGGCAGGCTAGAGGAGGAGGCGGGCAGGGGGTTGCGGGGACGGGGGCGGGGGTCCCAGACACTCCCGCTTCGCTCCTGGAGGCTGAGGCCCCGAGCAGAGCGGGGTCGGGCAGGGGCTCGGCTGCCCCGGGAGGCGCAGGCGGGGGGCGCCTCGAGCCCATCGCCCCCTCCGGCTTCCCCGTCCTCACTTCCCAAACTCCCCGGTTCTCCCGGTTGCCACGGCAACCGTTCCTGCCAGGCGCGGTCACCTAGGAAACCCCGCGCCCGCCTCCCCCTCTCCAGCCCGCGGCCCCCAGCCTCGCGCCCCGGCCTCTGGGCCTCGCCGGGCCCCGGGCCGCGCAGCCCCCGCGCCGCGGCCCCCACGCGCGGCGCCCCGGCCCCGCCCCCCCGAGCGCGGCGCCCCGGGCCCCACTCACCGCGAGGACGGGGCTCCGCCGGGGCGGCATCCCCCGGGGCCGGGGCCGGGCGCGGCGGGGCGGCGCGGGGGTCCGCGGCTGGCCGAGCCGCCCGCCCGCCGCCCGCGGTGCCGGCCGCGCCGCGCCGCGTCCTTCTCGCGCCTCCGACCTCCGCGCCCGCGGCCTCCGTCCAGCCGAGCCTCCTGCCTCCCGCTCGGGCCGCCGCCGCGCTCCCCCCTCCCACCCCCCCGGCCGGCCCGGCCCGGCCCCCGCCTCGGACGGTGCGGCAGCCGCCGAGAGCAGCCGAGAGCGGCGGCGACGGGAGCGGAATACTGATGACGGCGGGCGGGCGGGAGGAGGAGGCGGGAGGAGGAGGACGGGCGGAGGACGGGGAGGCGGCGCGGGCGGAGGAAGCGAGGGAGAGAGGAGGGAAGGAGGGAAGGAGGAAGGAGGAAGGAGAGAAGGGCGCGGGGAGGGTGGGCGCGAGGAGGGAGGCAGGGGAGGCAGGGGGAGGCCGAGAGGGGAGGCTGGACATCTGGGGAGGACCGCGTGGGAGGCTGGGGGAGCTGGGGGCACGAGGTGCGGGAGGGGAGGGCGGGAAAGCCGGGTGGCCCTAGGCAGTGGCTGGACCAGGCCCGAGGAATAGAGAAGGGCGCCGAGGAGGGAGGGAGACCAGGCGCGAGGGGAGGCGCGGGGCTGGGGGAGCAGGGAGTGGCGGAGGGAGGGTGCGCGGGGCGTCACCCGAGCCCCCTGCGTGCCCACGGCACCCACCGAGGAAGAGGACGGAGCCTCCGACCCATTCTCCAGACCTGAGTGTCGAGCCCGGGAGGGGTGCTGGGAGCCGGAGGGAGCAGGAGGAGAAGGAGAAGGAGAAGGAGAAGGGGGGCCAGGCCCGCAGCCTCTGGCCTGCCTGTCAGGTGGCCTGGCCCAGCCCCCCACTTTCTCACCTCCCCAGGCGCTGGCAGCTCGTGAAGCTGGTGCTGCTCCCGGAGCAGGGAGGGGGAGAGGCAGGGGCCTGGAAGGTCACCAGGGCGCCCCCTCTCCCCATCCCAGCGGGTGGGGCGCCAAGGAAGGGGCCGGTCGGGGCACTGACATCTTTCCAGAGGTTGAAATCAAGGCACAAACTTCACCTGTTCCTTGTCCCCTCTCCCACTGCGGGGTGTGGGGAGGCTGACTATTAACACAGAACGGGGAGGAAAGGAAGGAAAGGGGTCCCTTCACCCAGTGCCAAGGCTAGGAGAGCCGGACGGCGTCTTCACCCCTCTCCCTCAGAGGGCCCCAGAGACAGGAAGGGTGGCCCTGCCACCCCTGCAGGCTGTGAGGGAGCCAAGCAGGAGCCAGGCTGGGGCAACAGGGAGCCAGGCAGGAAGGGAACGGGCCAGACAGACATCTGAAGGGAGCCAGCGGCAGGAGAGACCCGGGCGCCTAAGGGAAGCCAGAGGCAGCCACTCTGTCCTAGTGGTAACTAGGTCCCTCAGCTCTCGGACAGGGCTAGGCTTTGCATTAGAGGCATGCTATCTTTTTCTCTCTGGATGGGTGCGGGAGCAATGCCTGTGGGCGGGCACAGGGGGACGCAGAGGCACCCAAGAAGAGGAGGGATGGGCAGGGTCAGAGGCAGCCAGCCAGGCTGTAGTTAGAGGCTGGGCGAGGGGGCCCCAGGACCCTCAGCAGACTCAGGACCAACACTCTGAGGCGGGGACTGTGGGCCCTGGGGGTGCAGGGTGAGCAGGGCCCAGAGAAGGAGGGAGCTAGATGGGGCCCTTTGGGTCCACCCACCCGCTTGACTGAAGGAGAAATGATTTGGCCCTGCTGGGGGCCCTGAGGACCAGCGGAGGGCAGGACGGGAGGGAGAGGCTGACTCAAGGACCCATTTCAGAGAGGGGTCAAGCTGGGAGGAGAGGGAGAGGGTGGTGGGGGTGGCAGGAGAGGCTGGCGGGGAGCCAGGAGGATGGCCTCCTTCCTGGAGGAGGAGGCCTTTGCAGGGAGGCCCAAATGCTGAGGAGGCAGCCTGTAGGGGCCCAGGCGAGCACCTCGCGAGGGGCCCTAAGGGGCAGCTGGTCAGGAGACTGGAACGGCCGGATCCCAGGGAGAGGCAGGCAGTGAGAGGAGGCCGGAGTCCAGGCTTAGCCCGTGTACCACTTGCCGTGACACCAGCCCATGCCCCTACACTCCACGCAGAGGCCTGACCCTGAGCTCCCGCTCAGAACACACTTCAGAGCCATCCGAACCTGACCCAGCGTTCACGCACGTTTTCAACACGAGTTAGGGCCTGCGACGCACCAGAGGCTACACTAGGTGGGAGCAGGGTGGTGACTTTCCGCAGGTCTGCGACACGGGCCTTGACGCAGTGCTGTGGGAGCCAGACATGCAGGCAGCAGAGCAGTCACCCTGCTGTGATGAGTGTCCATCTCTGTTCTAGTGGTAGCAGTCCCTCAGCTCTCCTGACAGGGTTAGGCTTTGCACTAAAGGCATATTATCTTTTTCTCTCTCTCTTCACTGGTTACTTTTTTTTTATGTTAGTAATATTTAAGCATCTATGCTGCAGTCTCTAAGGTCCCGAGTTCGATTCCCAGCACCGCAAAAATGGGAGAAGGACCTGGCAATCCACTCCCAAGGCAATCCCGAAACAGCCAGCCATTGAAAACCCTATGAGGGTCGCTATGAGTCGGATACCGACTTGACGGCACCTAACAACAACAACAACAATATTTAAGCATACAACTTAATGGGCTTCATTATGACGTTTCCATACCTGTATATCATTGCACACCTGCAGCCGTAGCACTGTGGCGCCCAATCCTGTCAGATCTCGGAAGCTAAGCAGGGTCGGGCCTGGTTAGTCCTTGAATGGGAGACCACCTGGGAAAACCAGGTGCTGTCGGATTGGGAGAAGGACACGGCAACCCACTCTCATTGAAAACCCTATGAATAGCAGAGAAGCACTGACATTAGCGTTTCCCCTGTTGTACATAGGGTCGCTATGAGTCGGATACCGGCTCGACAGCACCTAACGACAACAACATATCACTGCACACTGCTCACGGTCCCCTCCCCTTTAGAGGTACAGTATTTTATCTACATTCAGACCTCTATCACTGAATTCCTTAGACTGAGTAATTTACAAACAACAGAGATTTATTTCTCACAGGTCAGAGGGCTAGACGTCCAAGACCAAAGCACCAGACACTGGCCATCTGGTGAGGCCCGTTCCTCACAGATGACTGTTTCCTGAATAAGCCCAGCCCTCCACCTCACTTGCTCCTCTTGCCATGGGACTCCTCCCAAGGGCACTCCCTCATGCGCACCTGCCTTGACATTGGCAGGGCTTTTGCGGTCCTTTCGACCAGTGACCTGTCTTACAAGACTAGGTCATGAAAGAGACGCGGCTTCCTTTGCTGGAATATTCACTGTGAGCCCTCAGCATCTTCTGAGCTGCCTGGGTCCCTCAGGCTGCCATGCTAGGAGGAAGCCCTGCCTCACTCAGGCAGAAAGGCCCCGAATGAGGCTCCAGGGCTACACAGAGAGAGGTTGCTGGCCAGCACACAGGCTGTGGCTCTCTCTCTGCTGCAGCTCTAAGCACTGACTCACTTCATCCAACTCAGAGACCTGAGGGCAGAACTGTCCAGCTGAGCCCTTCTCAAGCTCTCAACTCACAGGAACTGGGAGGAATAATAAAACGGGTTTGCTATTGGAAGCCACTAATTATTGAGGATGATTTGTTACACAGCAATGGGTAAGTACAACAGTCAGCAACACAGAATGCTAGCACTGTAGTTCCTTACCAGGTAAGGTGATCTCATGCCATCTGCTTCCCTCGATGGCTACAGTGCGCCTGAAATGAACACAGGTACCACCTTGGTCTTGGTTCCAGATGTTATTCCCCACTACAAAGAGCTGGACTCTTTGGGAAAATGGCTGCCTCCCGGTCCAGCATGGGGGGAGTACCAAGTAAGCCTGGGATAACCATTGTGACCAAAAGGCAAGGCGTGCTCAGAGACAAATAGAATCATGTCAATAGGACACAGGTAGCACTGGGCGCAATGGCGCATGCCTGTATCCCAGCAGCTTGGGAGGTGGAGGCAGTAGGATCGCAAGTTCGAGACCAGAGGCAGTCTGGGTAATTTGGTGAGACCTTATTTCAAAAAAGTAAAACAAAAAATGGGCTGAGGGTGCAGCTCAGTGTTCCAGCACTTGCAAAACATGGAGGCACGAAGCCCTGGCTTCAACCCCCAGTACCAAAAAAAAAAAAAAAAAAAAAAAGACACACAGGAATGGGTACATGCCTGTAATCCCAGCCACTATGGAGGCTGAGGCTGGAAGATTGTAGGTTCGAGGCCAGAGGCAGCCTGGAAACTTAGCAAGACTTTGTCTCAAAATTTTAAAAAAATCAAGGAGGGGTTGGGGGTGCAGCTCAGTGGTGAGGTGCTTGCCTAACACGTGCGAGGCTTTGGGTTCAACCCCCAATACCAAGAAGACAGGAGCCACCTTGAAGGGGCGCCTGCTGGCAAAAGTCGGGAGGCCGTGAGAATCCGAGGAGGGTAAGTCAGTAATGGGCGCCAGCTTACAGTGCGTGAGGCCCTGGGGCTGACCCTGCACCACACACAAAACAGAGCAAAAGGAACGGGCACCGTGTGTTCTGAGCACGCGTGTGCGCATGTCCTCCGCACATGCTGGGCAGGCCTGAGCGCGGGGTAGCGCCCCACACCACTCGCAGCCCCCAGCTGCATTCCCACGAGGGGCGCCACGTTACTGACCTGGGGCTGCGGCCTTGCCCTACAGGTGGCTCCCGCACAGAAAGGGGAAACATAAACCTTAAAAACGGGGACAGAGGAGTTACCGTCTCCTCACAGCCATGAAACTTAAAACCATCAATCACAGGAGAGCCTGCCAGCGCAGCGTCTGGCGTGATGCAGTGATGGACACAGCCTCGAGCCAGGGACGCTGGGGCTGAATCTCATGAAGCCCCAAGGCCCACAGTCCCCGAGCTGTGTGCTGAGGCACCTGGGGAATTATGGCCGCTTCAAGGCTGGCCACGGCCATTCCATGCTGGCAAATGTTTAGCCACCAGCAAGCTGGCCACTGACAAAGGCTGTCCATGACAGCCATGGCGCTGACACCCAGCTGAGAAGGGGGCGCTGCTCTTTCCTTCTTGCTCAGCCTGGCCACTAACATGTCATGACACGCAATTGAAATCACAGTACTTGGTATCTATCCGCCGCCGCGTGACCTACTGGTTTGGAAGGGTTCACGGCTTCCACATTTGACTGTGCCACTCTGTTGGGATGATACTCTTTGTGGAGCAGGGGACCTGGCAGCTCTGTGTGGAACAGGAAATGAAGAGGGTGGTGTCCGATCTGATTCTGAGGTCCAAAAGGCTGTCCAGCTGTGCAGACCCCATCAGTAAGTTATTGGTGCCATTTGAGAATGAAGTAGGGGCTAAGGGTGAAGGTTAGTGGCACATCACTTGCCTAGCATGCTCAAAGCCCTGGATTCCATCCCCAGCACTGCAAAAAAAATAACAAAGTAAAAGTAATAAATAAAATTTTTTTTCTTACCACTTACATGCATTACTTTATCGATTGGCGCCCAGTTGTTAGAACATCAATAGGCCTGGAGTTGTGTGGATCTAACTGCTTAATAACAGGAACCATTAAGTATTTCTTGTGGCCTGGGGACGCCATGCAGGACCGGGATTTCGCTCAGGTGATCAAGTGCTGCTCTGCACTCTCTGAGGCCCTTGGTTCAATCCCTTGTTGTTGTTGTTAGGTGCCGTTGAGTCGAGTCCGACTCAAAAATGGAAGAAGGACCTGGCAACCCACTCCTGAAACAATCAGACGTTTAAAACCTTATGAGGGTCGCTATGAGTCAGACGTGACTCAGTGGCACCTAACAACAGAAGGAATGCCATGTAAACCCTGTTGAGACCCTGAAGGTGCCATGAACTGAGAAAAATGGGGCCCTTCTCGGGGTCCAGGCAATGTCAGGTGAACTGCGTATTTCCATTAAATCTGCTGGCCACGAGACACCTTCCACCCAGTCTGATATGCACCTAAATACTGTGGAGACAAACCCTCCCACAGCTGGAGGAATGTGAGCTCGAGGGCTCGCTCTGCCCACCAGTGCCGAGTAGGGGTGCGATTCCCCGTCCTCCCCGAGGAGGGAGTCGGTCTGCAGTCCACACCAGTCGTGTCCAACCCTGAAGCACAGGATCTTCCCATGTGGCCACGCTGTGTGGGATGGTGAACTACGTTTTCTTCATGGTAGGTGCCACGTGTGGGGACCCCTCCCGCTGACCGGCCTTCCTCCCAGTGGAACCGGGTGTGGGATGACCCAGCCCAGGGGGCCGCCATACTCAGGCACAAAACAAGAGGAGGAGGACTGCCGTCTTCAGAGGCGAGGGACGGGATGGCAAGCCTGCCTGGGCCTCGGCTCCTGGCCCTCTGCGAGTGCTGCCCCTGCCACTGAGGGCCGGGTGGCCTCCACGGGCTGCGTGCGTCACTCAGCTAGGGTGGTGCTGTGGAAACAAACTCATGGGGGGGGTGCTTTACTGAGGGTTCAGTTTCTAGTCCAGGGGGGCGGGAAGTCGGGTCAGCCAGTTGGCAGGTGGCAGGAGAGGTGGCAGGACCCGTGCCGACGGCCCCACGTCCCCGTTGGAATCTAGGGTCCTCTAGAGGTCCTGGCTTTAGGACTCTATCTCCAGCCACTGGCGCTGTTGGTGGAGGTCGTGGCCCTTTGGGAGGTGGGATTCCTGCCTGTGGAAGTGGCTCTCTGGGGGCAGCTTTTGGAGGTGTTTTTACCCAGATCCGTGGCTCTGGTCACTCTCTGCCCCCTGATCCGTGATGCCGTGACATCGTCCGACACAGGTCCTGCTGCACCGCCAAGCCCGTCCTGCTGCCATTGTGGACGGACCCCATAAACCTTTGCCTCCGGAAGCTGATTTGGTTTGGTTTTGCTGTGACGGCAAGGGCAGCTGACTAACACGCTTCATATACTGGCCCCCAGGAAGAGAGAGAAAAACCTCCACAGGCCGCCCCATGGCCTGCTTCTGCAAGGCCAGGTCCTGCCTCCCAAGGCTCCACAGCCTCCCAGCTGGGGACCAAATGTCCAAGTACAGGACCTTTGAGGGGCATTCAGACACAAATCATAACATTCTGCCCTCGGCCCCCAAATTCATGGCCATCTCAAAATGCAAAGTGTGTTTGGCTCTACTTCAGTGGTCCCCAAAGTCTTACCAGTCTCAACTGTGTCCAAAAGCTCAAGTCCAAAGTCTCCATCGAGCCCCAAGGCAAACTTAGCTGTGGGTCTCTGTGAAACAAAACAGGCTACACCCTGCCAACGCACAATGGCACAGAGTGACCATTCCCACCCCACACTGGAGCAATGCGGGCACAGAATGGAAAGACGGGTCCAGAGGAAGCCTGAGATCAGCAGGGCACACAGACTCCATGGGTCCTGCCTGGTAGCAGGCATGCAAGATGGCGCCAGTTAGCTTGCACAGACTGGGACCATTCCTCCCCTAGGCCCTTGCCATTGACCGCACACATGGCTCTCACGCTTAGACCTGATCCACCCATTGCTGGTAGCTTCCCTGGGCGAATAGTTCACCTTTCTGGCATTTCCAGCATCCTGGGGTTTCCACTGCAGCTGAGGCTCCCTCTCAAAGCTTTGCACATCAGCCCTTCAGGGGCTCACCACAGGGAATCCAGCCCTGGCTCACACTGCGTGGCCTTGCAGGCGGTTCTCTGGAACACTGGTGGCGGCCTCCACGATCCCATGATGCTCACAGCCCTCATGTCTGCAAAACCGGCACCACATGGACGATACCAAGGTTTGCTGCTAGCTTGAGCGGCAGCTTTGCTCCTTTCAACCATGGCTACTAGGCAGCCTCCATATGCCCAGGCTGGCAAACTAATACTCTGAGCCACGTTTTCCAGGCAGGAGGATCAGGAACATTGGCTTTCCAGCTACTTCGTTTCCTTTTCTTTTCTAACTTTTATTCATTTATTTATAGATATGTTTTGCAGTACTTGGGGGTTGAACCCAGGCCTTGCACATACTTTGTAAGTGCTCTACCACTGGGCTGTACCCCCAGGCCATTTTTAAACATGTTTTGATCTTGAGACAGGGTCTTGCTAAGTTTCACAGGCTGCCTCTGGCCTCGAACCTGTGATCCTCCTGCCTCTGCCTCCTGAGCTGCTGGGATGACGGGCGTGAGTCACCATGCCCTGCTTGCTTCTCTCTTTTGAAAGGAAGGTCTTTCCATAGAGTTTCAGGTTTGCATTCTGGCATCTTCGATGGGAAGGGCCTGGACAGCTCCTTCTCTGGCTGGGGCATTTCTCTCCTGCCAGCACAAAGTGTGTGGCTCCCATTCAATGTTGCTCATCTCCCTAAAAATTACTGCTTCCTCTCCCAAGCCAGCCTTGTCCTTGGCAACTTCAAACTTGCAGCCTTTTTCCTCTTCAAACTGTGCAGTTTTCAAGCCTTCCTGTGAGTCTTTTGCTCTATCTTGTTGCTACAAATCTGGCTAAAAGCATCCCATAATAACCAACCCACATCCTCAGTGCCATGCTCTTTTGATATTTTCTCCACCGAGTTAATTAATGCACTACTTAGAATTCAGCTTTGCTCAGATCTTCAGGCCATGCACAAAAGGCAGGCGCTCTTCGCCAGAACGAAACACAAACGCCCTCTGGTCCAGTCCCCAATAGAGTCCTGGTCTCCTGTGAAGCACCCAGAGCCCCTCCTTCCTGCCCTCATCTCTGGGAGTTCCGGTCTCCTGAAATGTCACCAGCGCCTCCTCTGGAGCTCTGCTTCCAGCGCTCAGGGCTCCTCTCGCTCACATCTCCTGACCTTTCTGAACGCCTCCTGAAAATAAGTTCCAATGGCCAAGGTCCGGTGTCTACACTGCCATGACCCCACTCTCCGGTACCGACCTTCTGTGCTGGTCAGCTTAGGTGTTGCTGGGGCGAAACACCTGGCAGGAAACAATCAGGGGAGGGATGATCCCCTGGGGCTCACAATAGGGAGGTTCTCCGTCCACAGCCCCTGAGGTAGAGAACCTCACATCCTGATGACCAGGACGAGACAGAGCTACAGAGACCGGGGACCCGGTAACACTTCCACAGCCTGCCTCTGTGCCTGCTTCCAGAAAGCTCCCACAGTGCCACAGCCGCCCGGGACAGCACCACAGCTGGGGACCAAATACCCAGATCCATGGCCTTGGGGGCATTTTCAGTTCCCACACTGACACTGCAGAGGCCTGGAGTTTCCGAGGGGGGCCGAGGAGAAGAGGGACCTGCAGGAGGCAGTGCCCAGAACTCCTCGCGGGGTTCACCTGAGGCCCCTGACCAAGGAGGGTGCCGGGTCTGCGGAGGGCGGGGCTCCGCGGGGCCCCACAGAAAGGAGAGCTTTGGGGAGGAGACTGGAGCCGATGGAGGCCCAGGCCTGGCTAGAGAGGCGCGCCCTCCCCGGGACCCCAGGGGGCGGCTGAACGCAGGAGGGCCCCGCATTAGGGGTGAGGCCCACACCCCTGAGGGGCCCGGCCTAGGACCAGGAACAGAAGGCAGCGGACCTCTCCTAACGACCGGCGAGGGGCAAGCTTGGCAGCGTCCAGAACGCCTTCCAGCGCTGCCTCTCAGCGCAGCTCAGCGCGACCCAGGAGCAGGCGCTCTCACCCAGTTCCAGCACTGCGCTGCGCACCGCCTGCGCAGACTGCTTAATACTATGACCCCGGCAAGGGCACGAAGACCGAGGAAGCAGTTGGCGGCAACAGACCGCAAGATGACCCAGATGTTGGGATTGAGAGACAAAGGCGCTATTATAAACGTGTTTAGGGACTTAAAGGACCAGGTGGCCCAGGGAGTGAAAGATGGACAATCCCAGCACATAGAAAGAGTCTATTAAAAGAATCAAAGGAAAGTTCTGGACCTTACACAAACTTTTTTTTTTTTTTTTAAGAGAACGAAAAAACCCTTCTGGAATCATTTCACAGGGCAGCAAATCCTGATATCAAAACCTGACATTATGAGAAAGGAAAATAATAGACCAATATCCCTGAGCACAGATGGAAAAATCCTTAATAAAATACTGGAAAATCAGAATAGTAATATATGAAAAGGTTAATACATTATGAGCAAGGAGATTTGGACCAGGGAAACAATATTTGTTTAACAATCCAAAAGCAATGAGCAGAATTTAGCACCTAAGACAATAAAGGGAGAAAGTCATGTGATCATCCCAATAGACACAGAAACACCGTAAAATTTTCTTTATTTGGACAACATATTGTATGTAGAAAATCTGAAGAGTTAGAAAAAAACAGCTTCTAGAACAAACATGTGAATTGAGCCAGGCTGTAAGATAAAGGTAGCTGTAACAAAAAATTAATTATATTTTTATACACTTAGAGCAAAACGAAAATTTGAAACTCCATTTGGTATCAAACATAAGTGCACAGAAATAATTTTAACAAAGGACATCTAAGTCTTCATTGAGATTACACAATGTTACTGAAAGAACGAAGAGGAAGAGGCCTCATGCTAATGAACTGGCAGACTTGACACTGTTAAGCTACCCGTTTCCCCAGCGGTTCTCCAGAGTCACCGCCATGCTAATGAGGATTCCAGCAGGCTTCTTGTAGAAGTTGGCAAGTTCCATCTAAAATGTAGAAACGTAAAGGATTTTGAATAGCCAAAAATATCTTGAAAAATAAAAACAAAGGTGAAGTCGTCAAACTATTTGGTTTCAAACTTACCATAAAGCTTCAGCAATTGAGAGAACAGGCAATTAAGAACAGAATTGAGAGCTCTTATATAGATCTGTGTTTATAATCCAGTGATTTATTTCTCAAAGAAGTCAAAGCAATTCACTAGGGGAAAGGAAAGCCTGGACCAAGCAGATAAAAGTATGGGAAGCAACTTGAACACCCACTTCATACCACGTACAAGACTCAATCCAAAGTAGACCATGGGCCTACATACAAGAGCTAAAATAATAAAGCCTCAGGAAGAAAATATGGAAGAATATTTTTATAATTTGAGAAAGATAAAGATTTCCTAGGCAGAGCTCAGAAAGCAATAACCACAAGAATTAGATAAGTTAGACTTAATAAAGTCTAAACATGCTCCTTATTAAAAAAAAATCATTAAGCAAATGAAAAGGCAAGACGCAGGCCTGGAGGTAATCTATATAATACATATATATGGTGAAGAAGTGAATCCAGGGCACATAAGAACTTCTAGAAGTCGATAATAAATGATGAACACATAGGACAGTTTATAAAAGAAAATATATGATTAGCCAATAGGCACATGAAGAGCTACTCAACATCATTAACAGCAGAGAAATACAAGCAAAGTAGCTGGGCGCGGTGTCGCATGCCTGTAATCCCAGCAGTTTGGGAGGCAGAGCCAGGAGGATCGCAAGTTCGAGACCAGAGGAAGTCTGTGTAAGTTAGCGAGACCCTGTCTCAAAAAGTAAAGAAAAAAAGGGGGGCTGGGGGTGCAGCTCAGTGGTCTAGCACTTGTAGTTCATGCAGGTGCGAGGCCCTGGGTTCAACCCCCAGTATCGAAAAAAAAAAAAAAAAAAAGAAATACAAACAAAGTGACCAGAATGGCCAAAATTAAAAAGATGAACTACATCAAATACTGATGAGAAGGAGGAGCAACCAAAATGTGCATGTATTGCCGGGGCAATGAGAAACGGCAGAGCCACTTGGGAAACAGTTTGGTGGTTTCCTTTGCCCAAGGAAAATGAAAACCCATATTCACAAAAGATTGGTGCGGCAATGTGTGGAGCGCTCCTGTTCATAAACCCAACCCAGAGACAACTGCAATGTCTACCTTTAAAAAGTGAGCAACCAAACTGTGGGACATTAATACAAGAGAATAGAATAGAAGTAGCAAAAGAAATGAGCTCCGGATACATGAGGCAACATGGACATTACTAAGGAGACAAAAAGACAAGCAACGAGCTGTGAAAAATAGTCATATACTAGATCTCTGATGAAAGAATCAAGTACAAAAATATAAGGAATCCCTCCAGATCGACAGCAACAGAAAAGATTTAAAAAATGCGTGAAAGGTCCCAGGCGGGGTGGCGCACAACGGTGATCCCAGCTACTCGGGAAGCGAGGCAGGAGGATTGCAATTTCAAGGCCAGAGGCAGCCTGTGCTACTTAGTGAGACCCTGTGTGTCTCAAAACAAATAATATAAAAGGTGCTGGGTGCACAGCTCATGCAGAGCACCTGCATGAGGCCATGGGTTCAAACCTCCAGCACTGCAAAAAAGAGAAAAATGTGAAAAAGATCTGCACAGACACTTCACAAAATGACATATGAATGACTGATAAACACATTAAAAGGTATCAACATCATTCTTGTTGTTAGGTGTCATCTAGTCAGGTCCAACTCATAGCAACCCTCATAGGGTCGGTACCGCGGGTTGAACCCAGGGCCTCACGCTTATATGCTCTGCAAGTGCTGGACCACTGAGCTGCGCCCCCAGCCCATTTTTTTTACTTTTTTTTTTTGAGACAGGGTCTTCCTAAATTAGGCAGACTGCCTCTGGTCTGGAACTTGCGATCCTCTTCCCTCTGTCTCCCAAGCCGCTGGGATTACAGGTGTGCACCACCGAGCCCCGTCCCCTCATAGGGTTTTCAGTGGCTGATTGTTTGGGGCTTGCCACCTCCTTTTCGCATTTTTGCAGTGCTGAGGATTGAACCTGGGTCCTCAGAGAGTGTGGAGCAGCGCTCTACCAACTGAGCCAAACCCCAGCTCTTCAATATCGTCATCAGGAAAACGTAAATTAAGCCACGATGAGGTAACAATTCACACCAGCTCGAGTGGATACGGGAGAAGGACCTGGCAACCCACTCCAAAAATCAATCTGCCATTGAAAACCCTATGAACAGCAGAGAAGCACTGACAATAGTGTTTCCCCTGTTGTACAGAGGGTCACTATGAGTCAGATACCGACTTGACAGCACCTAACAACAACAACAACAATGAGTGGATACAACCAAGAAGATACCAGCAAACGCTGGTGAGCGCGTAGGGAAGCTGCAGCGCTCGCACCTTGCTGTGGAATGTACAACAGCCTCACCACCCAGTCTCTGCCTGACCCAGTAATTTTACTCCTGGGCATTTTCCCAAGAGAAAGGAAAACATTTGTCTGCACAGTCCATGCAGAGACCTAGGTAAGAATATTTGCAGCATCTAAGAGGATTGTTGTTGTTGTGTTGTTGTTGTTAGGTGCCATAGAGTTGGATCCAATTCATAGTGACCCTTTGTGCAACCGAACGAAGCACTCCCCAACACTGTGCCATGCATGCGATCTTTTTATGTTTGAGCCCACTGTTGCAGCCACTACATTGCTTCTCATTTTGAGTCATGCCGTATCAGCAAATGGAGGTCCCAGGGGCTTTACTCCATTTCTATCTATCATTAAGGTTGACTCTACTTTGAGGAGGCAACTCTTCCCTAGTCATTTCTTGAATGCCTTCCACCCCAGGGGACTCATTTCCAGCACTATATTTGACAGTGTTTCTCTGCTATTCACAGGGTTTTCAATGGTCAATGGCTTTGGGGGTGGGCTGCTGGGTCCTTCTCCCTAGTCTGTCTTAGTCTGGAAGTTTAGCTGAAACCTGTCCACCATGGGTGGCCCTGCTGGCATCTGAGATATCGGTGGCACAACTTTCAGCATCACAGCAACACACAGCCCCCACAGCATGACAAGCTGAGAGACATGGAGGGGAACAAGAGGATAGTTAAACCAATTATAGTGTATTCCCATAATGGAATACTATGTAGGAACAAAAAATAATAACCCGTTGGTATATTAGTTCAGTATCATGGATATGATGTTGAACAAGAAAAAGGCAGACACAGAGTTCATACTGTATGATTTTGTTTATATGAAGTTCAAGAAAATGTGTCTGGTTATGCAGCCCTCACTGGCCTTGAACTCACAATCTTCCTGCCTCAGCTTCCCCAGTGTTGGGATTACAGGTGTGCGCTACCACTCCCAGCTCAAAAGTTAGCCTTTGGTAACAGGAATCAGGATAGAGGTAGCCTACTGCGGTGGAGATTAAGTGGAAGGATGCACAAGAAAATGTTCTGCATTTATGCTACCTTGACTGAGGTGTTATTTATATGTGTGCATAGATTTGTCAAAAATGCACCTGATTTGCACTATTAATATCTGTGAATTTAGCCAGGGGTGGTGGCACACACCTACAATGTCAGCAGGCGGGGTGGGGGTGGGGGTGGGGGGTGGATCAACAAGAGTTCAAGGCCAGACTGGTCTACATAACAAGTTCCAAGCCAGTCTCAGCTACAGTGAGACTCTGTCTCAAAAAAAAAAAAAAAAAATCTGTGAATTTCACTGTATGTAAATTTTCCTAAAATAATTCACTGACCTGTATCTCATGTCATTTATAAAAATTAATTCTAGACAGATTGTAGATCTCAATCTAAGAGGAAAAGCAATGAAGCTTTTAACAGAAAGCACAGAGGAGTATCTTCATGTACTTGGAACAGGAAAGGATTCTTAATCAAGATTTTTAAAAAGCCATAAAGGGGGAATACTGGTAAATGTGGTCTCACCAAACAACATGGTAAGAGGATAAAAAGGCCAGCCAGAGATGGGGGACAATTCTCATGCAAAGTGTGTGAAGAATTCCTTCCAATCAATAAGAAAAAGCCAGGCAAACCAACAAAAAGACTGCGGGCACGCCGGGGAGGGTTTCATTCTGCTGTGCACAGGTTACTACGAGGCGGACCTGACTCGATGGCACCTAACAGACAAACCAATAGAAAAATGGGCAAACCCAGACCCTGCTGAGGGAATGTGCATGGCCACACCCAGCTGGAGAATGGCTGGGCGGTGACCTTGAGCTGATTGCGCACCCATCACTCCCAGGCATGCGGCCACCAGAAACGCGCCCACAGCCACCCAGGAGGACACCTGCAGTGGCACGGGCCTGCCACCCGAAAGGCCATCAGCGATCGGATGGATGAGTAACGTGCGCCACGTTCGCAAAGGCACACCCCCAGCGAGGACGACGAATGGTCCCCACCACGCGGCGACAGGGCAGACTTCACAGGTGCTGAGCCAGGGGAGCCGACCCCAGAAGAGGGAAACTCGCCTCGGGGTTTGTGGTTAGGGCGCAGGGGTGGGAGGGCTTCGGGGAGGCCACGGATGCTCCGATTCTTGATCTGGCTGCTGATGCACCAACATGCTCACTTTATAAAAATTGACCAAGCTGCATTTATAACTCGTGCAAATTATGTATTTTAAAGGGCTTCCTTTTTAAAGTAAAGCAATTCGTGACCATTAAGTTTCTGTACCAGGCTGCCGCACAGATGTATGGTCTTGCAGTTTCCAAGACCAGAAGTGCAGAGTGAGCCTGGGAGGGCTTTGGAGGAGGGTCTTCTCCACAGGCCCCAGCTCTGGGAGGCCGCCTGGGCGTTGGCTTGCAGCCATCCCCATCCCCTGCTGGCATGATCACATGGTCTTGTCTCTGTCCCTTCTGCCTCCCTCTGATTAGGGCTCTTGTGATCGCCTTGGGCCTCCCCATCCCCAGATCCTTAAGTCCATCATGTCTGCCTGGTCCCCTTCGCCATGTGAGGTCACACCCACAGGTTCTAGGGGTTAGGGTGCAAGCAACTTCTCATCTGCCGCAACGGTCGGGAAAGCATGAATAGAAATCAGAAAGGTAGAAAAAGTTACATTCTCTCGCCTTCCAAATACAGCCATCCTGTGACAGTCCAGTGCATTTGCATGCACACAAGTCATACACACTCGCAAAACTTACACACTCACTCTTATACAACCATGCCTGCTCTTACACTCACACACACTGTTAGGCAGCCCTACACAACCTCACTCGTACTCTTACAACCCTCACACAATCTGACATTTGTACACACTCTTGCACACTTGCACAGACTGTAGACCATCACACAAACATTTTACACACCCTACATGCCCTATCCTGGAGCTGTGGCACTGTGGTGTCCCATCCCGTCAGATCTTGGAAGCTGAGCAGGGTCGGGCCTGGTTACTCCTTGGATGGGAGACCACCTGGGAACACCAGGTGCTGTAGGCTTGGGAGATGGACAAGCAGCCCACTCCCCAAAATCAATCAGCCATTGAAAACCCTGTGAACAGCAGAGAAGCACTGACAATACTGCTTTGCCTGTTGTAGGCAGGTCCGCTATGCGTTGGATACCGACTCCACAGCACCCAACAACAACAACAACACACCCTTGCACACTCTTACACAACCTCACGCTCTCACACCTTTCCACGCACATACCTTCAAGGTCTGGCACAATCCTACACATTCTTGGAGTCACACAGGCTCACATACTCACACAATCTTGCAACTTCTATTTGCACAACCTTACACACCTTTAAACACACTTACAACTTGCACTCTTGCAGTCTACACAGCCCTACACATTCTTCTACAACCCTACACCTGGCAATCTTACATACTCTTGCACACCCACACACCATCTTACACTCAATACTATAAATGATGCACTCTCACAGACCCTGTGTGTTCTCATGTTCCCGTACACTCACACACACTTAGTCACAGAGTCTCACACACTTACACAATCCCTTACAGTCTTACTCTTGAAACTCACTCTGACACGCTCACATTCCTGCATACAGCACACTCACTCGACCTTACACATTCTTGCACACAGACTTACAAAACCTGCCACACGCTCTTCCATGTTCACACAATCCTACACGCTTCGGAACACTCAGACTTACACTCAACACATTCATACACTCTAAGTTCTGCAGTCTGGAAATCTGTACATGCTCTTGGCTGGACACGGGGGTACACACCTGTAATCCTGGCCACCTGGGAGGTGGAGGCAGGAGGGTCACAGCATCCTCACACACCCGTGCCCTCTGTGCTCACTGCTACACTCTTAAAGTCCTACACACTCATGGAGCCTCAGTCTTAAACCCTCTGACAAGTCTCACACACTTTTGCACACAGTCTTACACAATCAAATGTGCTTTGGCAACTCATCAAATCAGACAAGTCACAGACACTATTAGAGGCTCTTGCATGCCCTTGCACATTCAGCCTTACACAAACTCACACAATCAGACACTTGCAGCCACACACGCTCACTCATACACTTTGCACACTCACATTGCACACTCATATGCAGCCTTACACTGTCTTGCATGCCAAGCCTTACACTATCACACTGTATGCACTCTTACACAACTGTCTTTCACACATTTACACATTCCCACTGCCTCACTGTTACACACAAGTATGCTCACTCTCTTGTACAATCTTCTACACTCAGTCTCACTCTCACACTCAGAATCCTTTGCACACCTACACAATCACCCACACCCCCCTAAGGAAGCCTGGACAAGATGGTCCCAGCCACGCTGTTGGTAAGTGCAGAGACGCGAGGAGCCCAGAGGTCCGCTGACAGGACAACGAAAAGAAGCCTCAAGTTTTCTGGAATGCCACCGCAGCTCTGAAAAGGCATGGGACAGAGCTCTTTAAATAAACCTGGATGGATTTCCAAGACATATTGTTGAGTTAAAAAAGCAAGCTGCAGAACAATATGTACGGTATGATTCCATTTATGTTAAAATACGCTCGCGTGCTTGCCCAAAACAATACCACTCATTCACTATGCAATACTATGCACACACATCGCAGACATATGCACTCCGCAACACACACACACACACACACGCACGCACACGCACACCCCTTCTAGACAACGGTCTGGAAAGAGTCACCGTAAACTGCCAACAAAGGTTATTTCCGGGGAAGCGATGTAGAGTGGTTGAGGTAACCAAAGGGAACATCAGCTTGACCTGTAACAGCGTCTTACGATGCAAGGGCAAGCCGCGGCACAGGCCTGCAATCCCAGATCCTCAAGAGGCTCAGGTGGGAGGATCGCAAGTGGGAAGCCGGAGGCAGCCTGCACAGCTTAGTGAGACCCTGCCTCAAGGGTGAAAAATATAAATGCGAGGGCAGCTCAGTGGTAGAGCACTCGGCCATTATTGCCCAATGCCCTGGGGTCAACCTCCAGCCTAAGAAAGAAAAAGAGGAAGAAGAAAGGATAATGTATCCATACGTTACTTGCACAACTAAAAAGTTTTTGAAGGGAAAGAAATATATGAATATCTGCACACCACGAATATATAGACATAAGGTCTTTTTTTTTTTTTATGGTGCTGGGACCCTAGGCTGGAACCCTGGGCCTCTGCATGCCAGGCAAGTGCTCTACCACTGAGCTGGATTCCCAGCCCCGAGGCCCTATTATAAATGTCTTCTGGAAGCAGACAGGCCCAAGTTCAAAGCCTGTCTCTGCCACCAGTTGTGTCACTGAACAAGTTACTGTCACTCTAAGCCTCTATTTTCTCACATCAAATGGGGACACTCATATCTATTTAATAGGGTTGCCATAGAAAGGAAATTTGTTTGTGAAGTTTTACGAATAGTGTCTGACAGCTAGTATGTGTTCAATTAAATATGAATTCCCTTCTCTTCCATGTCTCAGCTCCTGCTAACTCCAGCCTCCCTTCGAATCTGTGCATCCGCCTGAGGTGAGCCTTTTGCGAGCACCTCCTCAGCATTTGTCCCCCTGTGACGGCAGAACCAGGTCTCCCCCAAGATGCCCTATTTCCCCGAACCTGTGAGTATGTTTGGGCACATGGAAAAGAGGCATTAAGGTTGCAGTGGAAATACGGCTCCTCATCAGCTGAGTTTACGGTCAGGGGCGTGTCCTGGACCACTGTAGAACCAGGGTTATCTGTGGCCTTTTGGCTTAGCCTGGATCTTATGATTATATTAGTAGGCACACTGGTAGGCCCAATGCAATCACACGGTCCTTAAAAGTAAAAGAGGGAGGGCAGAAGAAAAGAATCAGAGGAAGATCGGTGATAACAGAGGCAGAGTTAGAGACGTGCCTTACCGCTGGCTTTGAAAACAGAAGGAGCCACCAGCCATGGAACACAGGTGGCCTTGTGGCTGGAAAGAACAAAACAGACTCACCAAGAAGAAATCAAGAAATGTCAGTGCCTAGCTTACAGCCCAGGGAGATCCACGTGGGACTTCTGACCTCCAGAACTGTAAGGTAACAGATTTTTATTGTTGGATGGTAAGTCTGTGGTCATTTTTTCTGGCCATAATAAAACTATACAGTCCCCGATTCCTACCAAAGCAGCTGCACTCTTGCCCACAGACCCACCCATCCCTCCAAAGAATCTGTATGACATGAATGGTCCTGATCCTCTCCCTTGAGCCACAGATACATGATTCAGTTTTGGTCAATCACAGAATGTAATACCTGCAGCCACCGTGGTTCGTTCAGGGATGAGTGTGTGAGCAAAACCAGACCAAAGTACAGAATCGAGCTGGCGTCTGAGCTAGTTGGATGAGAACTCAGCAATACTGATGCTCTTTCATGTCTTTTCTTTCAAATTCATTAATTTTTGAATTCCCTTTCACTATGTACTAGTTTTCAAACAATAAATTGTATTTCTTTTAGCGATTATACTAGAAAAGAACATTTGCAATTCACTTGAAAAAGGCTAAGGTTAACCAACGCCTTTATCACCTCTTAGACAACAGAAGGACTTCAGAGAACTTTAACTCCACGTAACGTAAGAGGCTTACTGTCATGTGTTTACGTTCTAACAACGGAAGAGCTCATTCTTACTGCTCTTGACATTGTTTAGCACCGCCAAGATTTGCACAGACTTGTTCACATAGTTATCATTTTGTTTTTTACCTTATACTGCATGTCAGATATTCCATCTGAGATCACCTTTTTCTGCATAAATTATATTCTTTAGGATATTCCTTACCAAGGTGGATTTTCATTTTGTTTATCAAAAATGTATTTCGATCTCATTCTTGAAATCTATTTTTCACAGGGTATAAAACTGGCAGTTACTTTCTAACAGCGTATTGATCTTATTGTGGTTTCCATTGTTGCTGCTGAATGAGAAGTCCGTTGGCATTCAAACTATTACTACTTTGAAGAACATTTGTCTCTTTTCTCTAGCTGTTACTGAGGTCTTGTCATTGCCTTTGGTGTTCAGCAAAAGTACAGTGATGTTTCTACATGCACATTTCTTTTTGTAACTTGTGACTCATTAGGCTCCTTGAATCTTTAAAGTTCCTTATCAATTTTGGAAAATTTGAAAAATTCACCATTATTTTAAAAAATATTCCTTTTGCAACATTTTCATTCTCCCCTCTTTGGGGGTCTCAGAATAAATACAGTATAGATAAAACCCTCTCACTCCATTCTCCACATTATTCAACTTTTTTTTTTTAAACTTGTTTTCTGACTTGTTGCTGCATGTTGAATTGTGAATATTTTCCTTTTGGCTTTCCGTTGCTTTTGTTTTTTGTCCTGTTTTGAGATAAGGTCTTGGTATGTAGGCTGAGCTGACCTTGAACTAGTTATGTAGGCCTGGCAGGTCTTGAACTTTTGATCTTACTGCCTCCACCTCCTGAGCACTGAGGTGACAGGGGCACATAACTGTGCTGGGCTCATACAATTCCTTCTGACTTGTCCTCCAATTCACTATTTCTCTATTCACCTTTTACCTTTAATTTTATTCACAAGTTTTGATTTCTACAAGTCTTGTCATTTTCAAAGCATGTAGATTTTTAAAATTTTGATCCTCGCAAAAATGGAAATCTTACATCTATGTAAACAAAAATATTGTGTTTTACTTGTTTGATAATTCCAACATAAATATTGTTGATAGGTGCCATCGAGTTGTGTTGAACTCATAGTGACCCTTATAGGGTTTTCAATGGCTGACTGTTTCGAGATTGCCTCAGGATTGGATTGCCACATCTTTCTCCCATTTTTGTGGTGCTGGAAATCGAACCCGGGACCTCAGAGGCTGCAGAGCGGTGTTCTACCAACTGAGCTAAATCCCGGCCCCAATATAAATATTGTTGTTGTTGTTAGGTGCCGTCGAGTTGAGTCCAACTCATAGTGACCCTCATAGGGTTTTCAATGGCTGACTGTTTTGGGATTGCCTTGGGAGTGGGTTGTCATGTCCTTCTCCCATTTTGCGGTGCTGGGAATTGAACTCAGGACCTCAGAGACTGCAGCGCAGTGCTCTACCAACTGAGCTAAATCCCAGCCCAACATAAGTATTAGTGGGTGTGTTTTCAGTGTTTCTTATTTCTACTCTTGATTCTGGTACATTGTATCATTGGTTATATCTGACTATACTATTCATTGTCTTTGAAAAAGAATATGTTTACAGGAATAATCTGAGGTCTTTAACAAAGGTTCTTCTCAACAGAGAGAATTTTGTGCATGTGCTATTGTCAAGAGCTTAAAAACACTTCCAGGCTGGGACTTTAAATAAATTCACAACTTCAGTTCTTTTGGAATACCCAAGTAAGAGGCTGCAATTCACAAGCCAAGGCCAATGTAGCTTTAGTTTCCCTTATCCTAAAGGTACAGTTGCTGCTTTTCCCAGTGTAACATGAGTGCCCCACCCTGGATGGGTACTGAGCTCCTATTTTTATTCCCGTCATCTAAGAAGCCATCGAAATAAAAGTTCGAATTTGCCAGGATTGCATAATTCCTGCAGGGTACAACTACTCTGATTACGTTTCTGGGTTCTTGGTTTCCCTTTGGTTATAGACTGATAAATCTTGTGCGATTACCAATTCTTTTAAGATAAAAAACATCACTCAGGGTTGTTTCTGTGATAACATTGGTCTGAGTAGCTTAGTCTGTCATTGTCAGGAACTTCAATTACTCTCTCTTCTCAGCTGTCCTTAATTTTTCTTCTTAGCACACATTAGCTGACGTTATATATTCATTTGGCTACCCACTAGGCTGAAAGATGCATGGGTGCATGCACTTTGTTTTCTTCTTTGCTGTCCCCCCAGCACCCAGAATAATTCTGGCACATAATGTATAGTCAATACTACTTGAATGAATGCATGAGTTTTAAAAAGTGATTCTGCATACTTCTGTGCTGAGGCAACAGTGGGCCAGAGGAAGAGGACTGGGGGAATCAGAAATAGGGGCACAGATCTAGAGCTTGGGTGGAGATCTTTCTAAACACAATCGCAAATTAAAGTCACAATTTACCAAAGTGGTATAAAGAAGAAGCTTAAGCCTTCCTGGTTTCCAGTACTTCCCAGAATCACCTACAAGGCTGGGCGGTGGGTCCCAGCTGGTATCTACCCCCTTCCCTCTCTCTGAGTCTTTGTTCACGTCCCTGCCGCCTTCATCCTTCACTGGGTCTCAGGTGACTGTGACCCTCTCGCTTCCTGCACCTTTGCTCCTCATGTGTTTGCATCGTCTTTCTCTGGTCTGTCTACCCTCCTCCGTAATTCCATCCAATTCTGGCCCTGCCTGCACTCTACTCGCTAGATTTGTAGGTGCGATGTTTGCCAAGCCAGCCCATCTTGTCACTGTCCCTCCTGCCATCATCCTCTCTGCCTCTGTTTCCTTACCTCTCAGTCTAAGCATGTGCTCTGTCATTCCCGCTCTGGGTCTGTCACCCACTGAGTCTGTGCGTTCTGTGGCTACTTCCTCTGAACATGTCTCCCTGTCTGACTCTTCTGTCTCCTTTCACTGAACATCCACCATCCCTTCCTCTGGGCTGCTTCTCTGCCCTCTGTTTACGTTATGGCGCCTTTCTCTCCCTACCCCTGCCTTTGGTCTTTCCGGCTCTTTCCTCTTCTATTCCCTCCATCTCTGTGATTTTCCATCCTATGTCCTCTCTATGCATTGGTCTGTTCCGCATGGAATGCTCCTCGGATCTCTAACACACACTTTTAGCCCTGCCTACTCGTTCTGATTGGTTCTCGTTGCCCCAGTCACTTTTGTCTCCAACTGTCTCTGATGCCTTCTCCATTTTTGTCATTCATTTTCTGTATTACTTCTGCTGTCTCTGTCTTCTACCACTGCCCTCTGTATCATCATCACCTCTGAGTCTGTCTCCATGACTGCCACCTTCTCTGAATCTGTACACTCTTACTGCTTTCCCTTCCATCACTGTCTCCTTGGTCTTTGTCCCACCTGTCACTTTCCCCTCTCTGCTCTGTCTCACTGTCCTCATGGTCTCTAGCATTATCCTTAGACCTCCTGATCCACTCAGGCTCCTGGGGCCTCCCCTGAGTCTGTCTCTCTCAGCGTCCACTCCTGTGGGATCCACTGTCTCCTGTCTGTTTCTTTCCTCTTCACCCCTGGCTGGGTCCTCTTCCTCACTGTCCTACCTGTCCTGTCTCTGTCCCCACACCCTGTCCCTGCCCTCAGATCCTCCATGCGAGGCCTCCATCTCCACAGGGATCGCCTCCCCGTCCTTCCTTGTCACAGCTGTCTTCTCTGTCACCTTCTGGGTCCCCCCCTGGTCCCATGGCTGTCTTCCTGTCACTTCCTGCTTCCCTTTGCGTCTCTGCATCACCAACTCTGTGGGCTGCGCGCGGGGGTCTCTGCGCCCCGAGCTGCTTCTCCCAGTCTGTCTCTGATGTTTCTCTGTTTGGGGTTCTGGTCCTCGACAAGATTTTTCAGGGCCACACCCTCTCCCAGGCTTTTTCTGCGTCAGAGGGGTCCACCTCGAGGTCCATCAGCCAGTTCGTCAGTGAGTATGGCTGTCCTCATCTCCCTTCTCACCTCACACAGCCCTCACCTGCTTTCCCGCCCTTTCTTTCCCTCAAGGAAAAAAAAAAAAAAATGGACGGAAAGAACCAGGGGCGCATGCGCAGCAACCGCCACTCGGGGAAAGGTGCGCGCCGCCGGACTGAAGGTTGAGGACTAGAGGAGCTCGCGAGAATTCACGAGCGCTCTCTCCCGCGACCGGCTTGGCAACTAGTGACGTCACGCAGGCTCGGCCCAGCTTTATTGGCTGCCTTCAACCAGCCCGCCCCTGCCGGAGCAGGGGGCCGAGCGCTGCCAAGAGCCCGACCGCGCTCAGCGCTCAAACCCTAGGACCCTGGAAACTCTCCTGTCGTCATGGCAACGCTGCCTAGCCAATTGGAAACCTGCGCTGCTTCTGCTAATCTGATTGGATGGCTCTCGTGGCGATGCCTGTTTCTGATTGGATACCAGAGAATTTGGATCTTCCCTTCCTCGCAGCTTTTTTTTTTTTCTCTCCCAGCAAGGTTTCTTCAGCAAGCGCTACCAATGCGGGGATAGAAAGTGACTGGAGTCGCCAGGGGGCGTGAGGAGTGATGGACAGGGCACTGGACCTTAGAGTCAGCGGACCGGCTCTTTCTCACTGCGGGCTTCATTTCCGCCCGCCAGAGGGCGCCACCGAGTGCTGTGCCTGTGGACGCCTTGGTGGCCCGTGACGTCCGCGGTGATCCACTCGTGCTTGGCTTCCTCTTTCCCTGCGATGGGAAAGGCATAGAAAGACCTTGAGAGCGGAAGAAATTCCTGTATCCAGAAATTATGACCCGATTTTCAGATGCTTGGCTATGCAGCCCTTCGTCATTGCCTCGTCTAATCTTGCTCCTGTCCAGATGTGCAAACTACTGTTGGAGTGGACAGCTGCAGCTTGGACCTGTGTAATGGGCACCTATTGGTTTCGCCTGACAGCTGTTAGCTCTGCTTTTCTTTTCCATTAATTTTATGGTATTTAATTTGCCATTAACTTTATGGTTTTTTTTCCCCAGTAGTTTTAGATTTATGGAAAAAAATTAGTGAAAAACAGATTTCCATATACTCCTTCACTGCATCCCTCCCCAGTTATTTTATTTTATTTCATGGTGGTACTTGGGGGTTGAACCTACAGCCTTGCACACACTTTGCAAGTGCTCTACCGCTAGGCTGCATCCCCAGCCCGTTTTTTATTTTGTATCTTGAGACAGAGACTCTCAAAGTGAGGCTAGCTGCCTCTGGCCTTGAACCTGCGATCCTCCTGCCTCAGCCTCCTCAGTCTCTGGGCTTGCAGGCGTGAGCCGCCCAATTTCTCCTGTTATTAACATCTTGGAGTACCGTGGTACATTGTTACAACTGCTCAGCCAATATTGATACATTGTTATTAGTTGCAGTCTATAGTTTTCTGTTAGGGTTCTCTCTGTGTTGTACATTGTACATTCTATGGTGTATTGTCTGAGACTTATAAAAAGAATTTTATGTTCACAGCAAAACTGAAAGGAGGGTACAGAGATTTCCCATATCTTCCCCCCCCACACAGCCTCCTCTATTACCAACATCCCCCACCAGAGGCACATTTGTTACAATTGAGGAATCTATATTGACACATTGTTATCACCCAGAGTCCACCGTTTGCATCGGGGTTCCCTCTTGCAGGGAGTATCACATAGGTTTGGAGGAAGTGATCATGATGTATACACAGTGTTATAGCATATACAGAATATTTTCACCATCCTAAACAGTCGCTGGGCCCCGTTGATTCACCTCTTCACCAGCACCCATCTTTTCTACGCTCTCCGTTGTTTTGCATTTTCTGAGATGCTGGGTAGCAAGAATCACACCATCTGCAGCCTTTCCAGATTGGCTTCCTTCACTCAGAAATATGCATCTGAGTTTCCTGCCCGTCTCCTCCTGGCTGGAGAGCTCGTCTCTCTTTATCATGCATTCTCGGCGTGTGCCAGCTCGTGCACCTACGGAAAGCCACCCTGATTGCTTCCAGCTTCTGGCAATTATGAACAGAGCGGCGATGAACATTCGTGTCCGAGATGTGTGTGGACATAAGTTTCCAACTCATTTGAGTAAACACCAAGGAGAAGGGCCGCTGCACCATCTGGTAAGAAAGCGTTTAGTCCTGTGAGGAGCTGCCAAACTGTCTCCCTGCGTGGCGGCATGATTTCCTGTTCCCACCAGCAGCCAGGAGAGTTCCTGAGGCTCCACATCCTCACCAGCGCTTGGTGTCATTGGTGTTTTGGAGTTGGCCCCTCTAGTAGGTGGCATTCGTATCTCATTGACATTTTAATTTGCGATTTCCCAGTACCGTGATGTGGAGCTGCATTCTCTGTGCTTGTTTGCCGCAGTGGCTGATCTTGATTGTCAGCCTGATTGGGCTGAGACCCTCCTAGGGAATTAGGAACGCAGCGCAGCAGGTGTGTCTGTGAGGGCGGGTCCAGAGAAGACAACTCAGGGGAGGCCCTGCCCTTGGTGTGGGTGGCACCGTCCCCGAGCCTGGGGAAAAGGCACGAGCCAGATGCCACAGCATTGTCTCTTCTGCTGCTTCCTGGCTGGCATGACATGAGCTGCTGGCTCAGCCACAGCCTCCGCACTGTCACGGCCACGAGGGACGGAGCCCTCTGAGGACACGAACCCAGGTGAATCCTTCCTCCTACACACTGTCTTCTGAGGTTTCTTGTCCCAGCGATGACAAGCCAAGCACATGCACTCTGTGCCTCTCCTGTGGGGAGGACCCTGGTCACAGCTTTTGCCTGTTTTTAAATTGGCTTGTCCGCTCTCTTATTATTGAGTTAGAAGAGTTCTTTGTATATTGTGGACACCAGTCCTTTCCCTGATATGTGTTTTGCAAAGATTTTTCTCACAATCTGTAGTTTCTCTTTTAATTCACTGTAACCCTTGGCTTTCCTACCCTCCTTCCTCATCCCTAATCTACATCTTTGCATGTTCTCTGCCAGAGATCAAATATTTAGAAAAGTATTAAAGGTAAATAAAGATTTGATAAAATAGTTACCCGCCCCCTCCAGAGCCACTAAAGTTAAACAGACTGGCAACGTGGATGAGCAACTAAGATTCCCAGAGGTCTCCGGTGGGTACGGAAATGGAGACAAAGGCTCTGGAAAACCGGTGGGCGGCGTCTGCGACGGAGTGTGCACACCTTGGGACCAGTGATGGCACTTACAGGGGGACACCCAGCGGAGGTGCCTGCGCATGTCCACCGAAGTGCAGTGCTCAGAGCAGCATGAAGAGTGGCAGCACCAGCCCCCCTGGCGGCCGCCCACAGTGGGATGGACAAATCATGGCACACTCCCATGAGGCATGACCAGCTGCGACATCAGCCACTGGACAGGCAGACGCTGAGTGGAAGGAGCCAGGCTTTCTCCTTTCCAGCCCTTTTCTTACATCTGGGCCCCGGGCCTAGGGGGTGGTGCCACCCACACTCAGGGCAGGTCCCCCCTCAGCTGATCTTTCTTTCTTTTCTTTTCTTTTTCTCTCTTTTTTTTTTTTTTTTTTTTGGTTGTTGTACCGGGGGTTGAACCCAGGGCCTCACGCCTGCTCTTCAAGTGCTGGAGTGCTCAGCTGCACCCCCAGCCCATTTTTTTTCCTTTACTTTTTGAGACAGGGGCTTGCTAAGTTACGCAGACTGCCTCTAGTCTCGAACTTGTGATCCTCCTGCCTCCACCTCCTGAGCCGCTGGGATGACAGGCGTACACCACTGCGCTGGCTCAGCTAATCTTTCTATAAATGTCCTCACTGCGCTTTCCTAATTTCTTAGGCGTGTCTCCATCCAATCAAGTTGGCAATCAAGCTTAAACCCTCGCAGCGAGTAAGCACATAAAATCTGCACACTACAGGATTCCGTTTAGATGCCGCTGAAGAGCCAGGCAAAGGAGACTGAGGGTGTCAGGGGTCAGGACTGTGGTTACCTTCATCATCAAGGGTAACCAGCAGGGAGCAGGGGAGGCGGGTCACCTTGTCTTGTGCCCCAGGGACTGGTACACAGGTGTGCTTTACTTGTGAGCTGAGCCCTACACATGCAATATCTGTGCAATTTTTTGTGCATTGAATATTCTGCAATCATTATGAAAAGCCAGCTTTTGGCTGCTTGCAAGTTGAGGGACCATGACCAGGGTAAACGGCCATCCCACATTGCAGTTGGTTTTCCATGTCCCTCTCTTACACATTGGGCAGGTTACCAAGCGTGGCTGCAATGTTCATTTGGCATTAGTTTTATCCATCAAGAGAGGCCGCATGTGCCCTGGAGGAAAGGAAGGCCTGGTGTCCAGGTACCCCTATCTGGATGGCTTGGGGTGACTTCTCCCTGGGGACGGAGTGCATGCCTCTGCCATTGCAGTGGTATGATTTCTTTTTTGGAAGCAAAGTTGGAATTTATTAAGAAAAGGTTTTAATATAGATTTAAGCGTGGGCAGAGAGAATGAGAAAGAGAGAGACAGACAGACAGAGAGAGACAGAGAGACACAGAGAAAGACAGAGAGGAACTTCATAAAAAGACATTATATACACCCAAGGGACATTATGCACACCCAAGGGGCCAGGCGTGAGGGAGGATTGTATTATGTTATGCAGGAGCATTTTTTTAAACCGACCTGGTTGTTGGGTGCTGTCAAGTCGGGTCCGACTCATAGTGACCCTATGCACAACAGAATGAAACCCTCCCTGACACTGTGCCATGCCCGGCACTATGTCAGTGCTTCTCTGCTATTCATAGGGTTTTCGATGGCTGATTGTTTTGGGAGTGGGCTGCCGGGTCCTTCTCCCAAGCCTACAGTACCCCATATTCCCAGGTGGTCTCCCATCCAAGGGCTAACCAAATCTGACCCTGCTTAGCTTCCAAGATTAGAAGGGATCAGACACCAGGGTGGTACGGCTGTAGACAAACCAAACTCAGTGAGGTGTAATTTATGTAAAAGAAAATGTACTGATTTTTCAAAGAGATTTGTACATAGTGGTATTGTTCGCAATACTCAAATGGTGGAAGGAAGTGACCCAGTGTCTATCAGCAGATGAGGAGATAAAGTGTGGTATATACAAATACTGGAATATTCGTCCACTTAAAGAGGAAGGAAGCTCCGACCCAGGCTACTTGATGGATCGCCCTCGAGGGAATTATGGTCAGTGAAACTACCCTGTCCCAACAAAGAAATACTGTACAACTCGACACATAGGAGGCACCTGGAGTAGTTGAATTCATAGAGAATCTTTCAAAGAATGGGATGGTGGTCATCCGGGCCAGGAAGAGCGGCGTGGGGAGCTTGTAGAATGGGCCCAGTTTTCCATTTGCAAGACAAGAAGAGCTCTGGCGATGGAAGGTGGTGTGGCTCACGACGATGTGATTGTGCTAAAGGCTACTGCACACTCACAAATGGTTCAGGTTGTAATTTTTACTCTACTTAGCAGCAAGTTAAAACTTTTTTCGGTACTAGGGGGTTTGAACCCAGAGCCTTGAGCTTACATGCTTTGCAAGTGCTGTACCACTGAGCTGAACCCCCCTGCCCGATTTTTACTTTTTTTTTTTTTTTTAATTTTGAGATTGTTGTTGTTATTAGGTGCTGTTGAGTTGGTATCTGGCTCATAGGAACCCTACATACAACAGGAGAAACACCATTGTCAGTGCTTCTCTGCTGTTCATAAGGTTTTCAATGGCTCTTTGACTTTTTGGGAGTAGGTTGCCAGGTCTGTCTCCTAAGCCTACAGCACCTGGTGTTCCCAGGTGGTCTCCCATCCAAGGACTAACCAGGCCCAACCCTGCCTAGCTTTCGAGATCTGATGGATTGGATGCCACAGGGCTACGGCTGCAGGCAGTTTTGAGATTAGTTCTCACTAAATTACGCAGACTGCCTCTGGGCTTGAATTTACGGTTCCTGCCTCCACTTCCCAAGTTGCTGTGACTACAAGCATGAGCCTCCGTGCCCCATTAACAAGTTAAATTTTAATGCACTGACTTTAAGGGTACTTTTCAATTTTTTTTTAAAGATTTTATTTTATTTTTGGTGTTTGTTTGTTTTGGAGGCAGGGTCTTGCTGTGTAGCCCAGCCTGGCCTCTGCCTCGAGATCCTCCTGCCTCTGCCTCCTGAGCGCTGGGATCACAGGTGTGCGCCACCTCACCTGGCTCTTCCTCAGGGTGTTCTGGGAAGCGTCTACAGTGGTGTGACCACCTCAGCGATGAAGACAGAGGCCAGCTCCACCAGCAAAAGGTTCTCTGGTGCACATTTGTAATTGGTGTCCCCACCCTAGCCTGCCCCAGGTCCACGGATCTGTTTTCCGTCCCTGGAGATGTGCCTTTCTTTCTCCCTGGTTCCACGTGAGTGGAATCCCACAGTAGGTCCATGTCCTCCTTCGCACCTGGTTTCTTTCACCGGACACAGGCTTCCGAGATGCACCTGCAGTGCTACACCCATTAGCAAGCGGCTCTTCTCACTGCGGAATCGAGTGTGGTCCTGTGGACTGGCTCCACTGGCTTATCCCTTCCCCTGCTGATGGACACCTAGGTGGTTTCCAGTTTGTCAGATCAGGGCTCGTACAAATATTTGTGTGAACATGTTTTTATTCTCACGGGTAAATAGTATTTAAAAGACCTGGCAATCCGCTCCCCAAACAATCCGCCATTGAAACCCCTGTGAATAGCAGAGAAGCACTGGCAACAGTGCTGGGCGTGGCACAGTGTCGGGTTGCGTTGCGTTCTGTTGTACACAGGGTTGCTGAGTCAGACCCCACTCAGCGGCACCTAACAACAACATGTTATGTTTGTGTTTATAAGAACAGACACTGTTCTCCAGACGTGGGTAGTATAATGGGAACCCTTAAAGGACACGTCCGTGCCCTGCCCCTCAGAACCATGGGTGGGACCTTTCTGGAAGAGGCTCTTTGCAGATGGAACTAAGGGCTCCAGAAAGCATCCTGGCTGGTGACTGCTCCCCAGGGGCCTGTCCGTTTGTCCTGCTGTGGAGGCTTGCGTGTTGCTGTGATGCTGAAAGTTATGCCACCAGTATTCACATACCAGCAGGGCCACCCATGGTGGACAGGTTTCACCTGAGCTTCCAGGCTAAGACAGGCTAGGGAGAGGACCATTGAAAACCCTATGAAGAGCAGAGAAGCACTGTCAACTACAGTGCCGGAAAATGAGCCCCTTAGGCTGGAAGGCATTCAAGAAACGACTGGGGAAGGGTTGCTTCCTCAAAGTGGAGTCCACCTTAAAGACAGGAATGGAGTAAAGCCCTTGGTTCCTCCTTTTGCTGATGTGGCACGACTCAAAAAGGGAGGAAACACAGTGTCTGCAACAATGGGCTCAAACATAACAAGATCGTGTGCACGGCACAGTGTTGGGTGGTGTTTCGTTCTGCTGTACTTAGGGTTGCTATGAGTTGGATCTGCCTCAACAGCACCTAACGACGATGACAACAAATGAGATCATCCGGGCCGCAGACTGGTCCCCAAGTCCAATGGCAGGTGTCCTTCTAAGATGAAGGCAGAGCGAGGTTTGAGCCCCGCAGGGGAGGAGGAGATGTGCAGAAGGAAACGGGATGCAGGAGGCGGGCCAAGGGTGTGCTTGACAAACTGGGAGTGGTGGCCCTCCCCGGCCTGCGAGGGACCAATCAGGGCCCTCTTCCTGAATGTGATGATGATGAAAGGAGCCAGAATCTTCACTTTGTTTCCTCGAAAACTGTCCGCTCTGAGGACAGTCCCAGCAGGTCCTGTTAATGTCCTTCCCAGCCACGGCCTCCTTCCTTTGCTTGCTTGCTGGCAGGCCCCACCATGGACAGCCGAAATGACAGGTGCCCAGGCTGCTTTGCAACTCAGAGCTGGGTTCTGGCCAAAGGGCAAGCCACCCTCTTTTGGGGAGAGAGAGATGGGCCTCTGTCCACAGTGCCTGCCTTACCGCCCCTGCAGATAGTCTGTTCACAAGAGAAGGCAGAGTCGTCCTCCAGGCGCCAGCCCGGTGCCTGGCGTTGCCGAGCAGCGGAGCCAACCCTGGAACTCTCTGCTTACGAGCCCAAGCCCGAGTGATCTCTGTCACCGGATCTCTTTGCGTTGGTTATCCAGGCTGTGTTTTGATTGTTTGGAGACTGGAGGTGTCGTTACAGGCGCAGCATGACAAGACATCCGCGTGGCCCCTCGCGTTACCCTTGCAAGCTATACCCAGGGACAAGGTCGATAAAGAGGAAAGCGGGAGTGAAAATTACTCGGACACCTGGAGCGAGCCACGTCTGCAGCCCCTCTGCGCACTCCAATTCTCCGGCTCCAGAGGCCTCGCCGTCCTCTTTGCGTCTTTGGGTGGCATTGACGGCCTGTAGTTGCAACCGTCGTGGAAAGTAGCGTTTTGACAGCTACTGCTCGGAGGTTGGTGAGTTGCCCGGACCCCGAAGGGAGCCCGAGCATGTCTGACCATGGAGCCAGCAGTGCGACCCCGAGAGGACAGGAGCCCGGTGGTGAGCCCCTCGGCGGGTTATTCTGATGTTCATAGCAGCAGCAGAGGGGGGACCGGCCAGACGCGGGTGTGGACCGGAAGGGGGGGTACAGCTGTGTGTCTGTGGGACACGAGGGTCAGGCCATCGACAGTCACGGAGACAACGAGGGTCAGGACACCGAGTCTTGGACAATGTTAAAGAGACAGAAAGACAGAGGGCTTGGGGGGCAGGGTCCCCCAGACATGCATGGCCCCTTGCCTTAATGGGGAGCCCCAGGGAAGAGACGACAGACAGTGGAGGCCACGCGCCCCTGCCCGGAAAGAGGAGCCGATCCTTGGCCTCCCACCCTCGGGCCTCCAGGGGACGAGGGCGGCCCGGCCGCCGCACCAGCAGCTCCGACGTTATGGCTTCGAGGAGATGGATTCAGGTCCGGGCAGGAAGGGTGGGGTCCTGAGGGGCTGCTCCTGTCCCGGACCAAGGCCAGACCTGCACACCTGGCAGGGAGGAGAGGTCAGCAACCACGGAGAAGGAGGACACGGCCTCCGGACATCCTCAGTACCCAGAGAAGGACCAGGAGCCCGGGGTCTGGGGCCCTTGGACCAGGGGTCCAGGCCCAGCCCCCTCCCTCAGACCCAGGGATCCAGGCCCAGCCTCCTCCCTCAGACCCAGGGGTCCAGGCCCAGCCTCCTCCCTCAGACCCAGGGGTCCAGGCCCACCCTCCTCCCTCAGACCCAGGGGTCCAGGCCCAGCATCCTCCCTCAGACCCAGGGATCCAGGCCCCATCCTCCTCCCTCAGACCCAGGGGTCCAGGCCCGGCCTCCTCCCTCAGACCCAGGGGTCCAGGCCCGGCCTCCTCCCTCAGACCCAGGGGTCCAGGCCCGGCCTCCTCCCTCAGACCTAGGGGTCCAGGCCCAGCCTCCTCCCTTAGACCCAGGGGTCCAGAGCCCAGCCTCCTCCCTCAGACCCAGGAGTCAAGGCCCAGCCCCCTCCCTCAGACCAGGGGTCCAGGCCCAGCCCCCTCCCTCAGACCCAGGGGTCCAGGCCCAGCCTCCTCCCTCAGACCCAGGGGTCCATGCCCACCTCCCACCTCAGCCTGCAGTCTGGCCTGCCCTGTGCCTGGTCCTCACCCTCACTCGGAGTTCTCCTTCTCTGAGAGTCCTTTGCCACCTTTGGTGAAGCTGGTCAAGGTCTTTTCCTGAAGGGAGATGCGAAAGGTTCAGAGAAGGGACAGAGGCAAAACCGCCACCGAGAACCAGCAGTGAGGACACGGTCCCGCCTCCTCATCCCCATGCTCTTTTCCACTCAGTTCTGGAGGGACGGGGCAGATGGTATGGCAACCCCATTCTACAGATGGGGAAACTGAGGCATGCAGAGAAAAGTTCCTGAACGTGTGAGGAAAGCTCAGGTCACGTGGGGTGACTGGGGTCCATCCTGCCAGGCCTGAGGGGCTGAGACTTTGTCCTGTGGGCGCCGGGGAGTCAGCGAGGGCTGTGAGCAGGGGAGGGCCAGGGCCAGGTCTGGGGGCGACACACAGCACCGAGGGCTGAAACTCAGAGGGGGTGAGGCCAGAACTTGCCTCTGCAGCCCTCTCCAGCTGGGGCCACGGCTCCCTAGAAGCTTCCGGAGAAGTGTGGGGTGAGAGGGGAAGGAGGGGAGGAGGCAGACCCAGGAGCGAGAAGAGTGGCAGCCTCTTCTTCTGAGCTCCGAGCCTGGCTCCCAGCCACTCAAGCCCTCACCCCCTCTAGGAAAAATCCAGGAGGGACTGGGCTGAGGTAAGAGAGAAGCTCCCCCAGGGCCGTCGGTATAGGTGGGCCCCAAACTCAGCAACCACCACAAAGAATTTCTTCACGCAATAGTTTTGAGAAGTCAAAGGTGGGAGCCAGGTGCAGTGGCGCACGCCTGTAATCCCAGCAGCTCGGGAGGCGGAGGCAGGAGGATCTCAAGTTCGAGACCAGAGGCAGTCTGTGTAATTTAGCGAGACCCTGTCTCGAAAAGTAAAAAAACGGGCTGGGGTTACAGTTCAGTGGTCCAGCACTTGCAGAGCATGGACTCGAGAGAGTCTGGGTTCTCCCCCAGTACTGAAAAAAAAAAAAAAAAAAGAAGAAGAAGAAGAAGAAGTCAAAGGTAATGCAAAAAATCCCCGATAAAGCAAACACCAAATAAAAGGAAGTCTCATGCTACAGGAGGGGCACAGATAGGATTGGTGGTGCAGAGGAAAAGCTGTGGATCTCTATACACGTTTGTATTTATTTAGAGCCAAGGTTTTGCTATGTAGCCCAGGCTGGCCTTGAACTTGTGATCCTCGGTCTGCCTCTTGAGTGCTGGGATTACGGGCAAGCGCCGCTAGGCTCAGTTTATGAATTTTTTTTTTTTTTTTTTTTTTTTTGTGGTTCTGGGGGTTGAACCCAGGGCCTTGCGCCTGCATGCTCTGCAAGTGCTAAACCACTGAGATGCACTCCCAGCCCATTTTTATTTACTTTTTGAGACAGGGTTTCTCTAAATTACACAGACTGCCTCTGGTCTCAAACTTGCGATCCTCCTGCCTCCGCCTCCTGAGCCGCTGGGATTACAGGCGTGCGCGACTGCACCCCGCTACTTTATGAATTTTTTTAATGGTTAATTTCCACACCCAGAGTGCAAAAGAGTTGAAAAAAATACTGAAAAATAACAAATTAAGCATATTGAAAGTCACAGCATTGTTTTATGCTTAAATCTTTAAAAATATACTTTAAGTCGGATTTACTATAATTTTACTTTCTTGGCCTTAGTGGAAGCAAATTCATTAACAATATTCCCAACACGGACTTCTTTGCTTTTCTGTTTTCTAGTGAGAAAATGGCCATGTGCGATGATCTCCCTGGACCGAGTGATAATTGGTTTTGTTTTGTTTTGTTTTCTTGCGGAACTGGGAGTTGAACCCAGGACCCACACATGCTTTGCAAGCGCTCTACAGCTGAGCTGCGTCCCCAGCCCATGTTTTACTTTTTATTTTGAGACGGGGTCTTGTTAAGTTACACAGGCTGCCTCTGGCCTCGTACTCCGAATCCTCTGGCCTCTACGTCCCACGTCACTGGTGTCGTGGGCATGCGCCATCGCACCCAGCAGGAAAGCAGCTTTTAAAGGACTTTTTTGGGGAAGAGACTGAGCCAGGGCCTCATGCATGCCCGGCAAGCAGTCTCCCACTGAACTGCCTCCCCGGCCCCCTCCTTCCTCCCTTCCTCTTTGCCCTGTCAACAGGGTTGACCCCAGGGCCTTGCCGATGCTAGCCAAGTGCTCCACCACTCATTCTGGCCCCTTTGTTGTTGTTGTTAGGTGCTGTTGAGTCGGTATCTGACTCATAGCAACCCTCATAGGGTTTTCAATGGCTGACTGTTTCGGGATTGCATTGGGAGTGGATTGCCACGTCCTTCTCCCCTTTTTGTGGTGCTGGGAATTGAACTCGGGACCTCAGAGACTGCAGTGCAGCGCTCTACCAACTGAGCTAAATCCCAGCCCCTGGCCCCTTTAAATGACTTCTAATCTTAAACAGTGGGCACCGCCGCAGAAAACTCCTCAGGCCTCTGCCACTTCCCTGTCTTCCTGCTCCTGGCCTCCATCAGAGCCTGCGCCTCCCCAGGCCTCAGCCTCGGTGCCAATCGGAGGCCCCTGGATTCCCCTCCTGGCCTGTAATCTACAGGCAGCCCATGCAGATATCCTCCAATTCCCGAACTTCCAGACCACAGGGACCACAAGCCAAGGGGGAAAAAGATTGAAAAAAGAAGAAAACCCTGGCCTTTACAATGGATATTGTTCATTTCGGCGTTATTGCTGCTGCTGCTGCTGCTGTTAGCGGTTTTGGGGATCCAGCCCAAGGCCTCGTACACGCTAAGCAAGTGCTCTGTCTCTGAGCTATACTTCCAACCCTTAGTTATTTTCTTATTCACTAAAAAAAATAATAATTGTCAGTTCTCACCCAGTAGATCACAATCTACAAATTTTCACACCCAGCTATGAGAAAGAAAACAAAACAAAATAAAGGAACCGAACATTTTCTCACCCAGTTTTCCATCTTCCTTTGCCGTTAGCACCCAAGGGTAATGGTAAGAATGGTAGCTGGGGATGAGGAGCTTCACTCACTGAATCCTCCGCAGTCCCAACTTATCAACAGCCCCATCTCCCAGCAGAGCAAACTGAGGCCCAGAGAGGCCAAGTAACCGGCTGAGGTCACACAGCACTCACCTCTACCAGCTGATGCCAGTGCTCCACAGGCTTGCGCGGGTTGGCCAGCATCTCGGCCCAGTGCTCGCGGCCGTGGGGGTCGGCGGCCTCGGGGCCCACGCGGCACACACCAATCACCTCGTTGTGCCCGATGCTGGGGGTGGAGGGCGGTGATGACTGCGGCAGGGGACCCGGCCCCGTCCCTCCCGGCCCTGGCTGTCCCCCTCACCAGTCATAGTCCACCACGGCGATGCTGAGCCCCACGCTCTCCACGCTCTCAGGGGCTACGTCGAACACCAGCGCCTCGTTGTACGTGGGGTTCAGCGTGTTCTTCTTGATGGACGTCTTCCTCTTTTTCAGGCGCCGCCCCTCACTGATCAGAGAGGCCTTCACGTAGGGGTCTGCGGGGGACGGAGGAGCCTGAGCAGCAGCCTCCTCCCTCAGACCCAAGAGTCCAGGCCCAGGCTCCTCCCTCAGACTGGGGTCCAGGCCCAGCCTCCTCCCTCAGACCCAGGGGTCCAGGCCCAGCCTCCTCCCTCAGACCCAGGGGTCCAGGCCC
>VMDO01005660.1:91175-109453 GCA_007922755.1 Pedetes capensis | reverse complement strand
TCAATGCAGCGCTTTTCACAATAGCAAAGATATGGAATCAACCAAAGTGCCCTTCAACAGAAGAATGGATAAAAAAACTATGGTATATATACACAATGGAATACTATTCAGCAATCAAGAAAAAGGAAATAGGGCCATTCGCAGCAAAATGGATGGAATTAGAGAAAATTATTTTAAGTGAACGAACACAAGATCAGAACGAGAAACAACACATGTTCTCACTCATATGAGAGAGCTGACTCAAAATTACAAGAAGGAAAAATCCTACTCAAAGGTCAGATCATAGTGAAAGGGGGGGAGGGAAGATAAGAATGAGGTCAATATAAATGGACTAGAAATCGCAAGTAATTGTTCTAACAAGATAAAAACAAAGACCACTACAGGAAAAGTTTCTATCTTAAACAGAAATGGAACCCAAGGACATATAGAAAAATACTACATAGTAAAAGATAGAGAAGACTTGGATGGGAAACTTAGATGGGAAGGTGGGGGAAACATAGAGGAGGGTAAGGGGTAACCTATATGAATAATGTTTATCAAATTGCATATATGAAAATTGTCACAATGGAAAGCATGTCAAAATGAATCACATTATGATGTACATTAAAAATTTCTAATAAAAAAATAATAATAAAGCTTAAAAAGGAAATAAAAAAAAAAAAAAGAAATCATGTTGCTTCCTTCAGCTCTGGGATAAAGTGTCATCATACATGATCCAGTATTTATTTACAGTATCTCACTGTCTTTGTGTCAGAAAGTAATTTCAAAAAGAGTGGAGGCTGACTTTTTAACTCTCTCTGATAGGTATCTGAAAGTAACCAACTTTCGGGCTTAGCTCCTTGTTCCTCAGAGAAGTTGAAAATTCTTAATTTTCACCCGTGAGGAAAAGAACTCAGCTACTAAAAATAAGTTTGATTTAGTTGAAAAAATGGTATAAGACGTAGAAGCTTCCCATATGCAATCTCGTACTATGAATGGATGACTAACACTGTCTTTATGAGGTCTTGTGCTTGTTACATTTGTAATAGGTTTTCCTGACTCCACCTTTGCTGTTGGACTACTAGCTTTGCTTCCTACCAGCCCTTTTACTTGCTGCTTGGAACATCCCTTCCATGGGCCTGCCGCTTACTATTCCAGGTGCTCCCAGGCCTTCAGTCTCAAGCTCTGAGGTGGTCTGTGTGCTTAAGGTTGATGGAGGAGAGCTCCCCAGGATAACAGTGAGTACGTGGTTACTTTGACCCAAGTAACTCCAAGAAGGTGGAGAGTTAGAAATACAACAAAGAGGAGAAGGAGAAATACAACAAAGAGGAGTCATGCCAGCCTGGGTGAAGGGAGGAGCAGCCTTGTGGCTCTGTCCTGCCTTCTCCACCTTTCACTCCTCTCCACCTTTCACTGGGCAACTATGAGTGAGGCTGAGAGGTGAGGGATCCCAGTAAATCTGAGGTTCTGGAAGCTATGATGGCTGTTTTATGTTTTCATTCTACCAGCTAGATACAAATTCTAATTAGCAGGACCTTTATGGTGAAACAAAACAGAATGCAGCATTTACTAGAGTTTGCTCTATGTCATGGTTGCTTCCTTCCTTCCAGAAGATTTTCAGGAAGTTTGTGATCTAACTTAGAGATAAATCTTGTGTTGCCTCCCCTAGAGCATGAATTTTCTAAAGACACTCAAATCTCAACCCATTGGGTTGATCCTCCAAGGAAGAGGTCCAGTTTCTTATCAAAGATCACTACCTTTGATAAGCATATATTCACCCTTCCATTGGAGCCTCAGGGACTATAGAAAAGGGGGAAGACTTCCCGTTTACATCCTTCAATCTAGCCAACACATTTGGGCAGGAAGAGATAAGGGGAGATTCATGCCCAGCATGAGCAACTGGAATGGAAGACCTTTTAGGTACCTTCCTCTGAGATTCTAGGATGCTAGAGTTCTAGGGAAGGCCTCTGGCAAGAACAAAACCTTCAGTGAGGACCAGCTTATATCCCCCATATCCTTGGAAAAAGTGGAAATTGTTCTATTCTCTTCTACCCATGCAGGTTCAACATCATGCTCTGATTTGAGAGGTGTTAAATACTGTCAGTTGTTTGGGACAATAAGGAAGCTGGACCCACTTAGACAGTGGAAGATGGCACAGAAGCAAACAGTGCCAACAGATACAGTAGTTGGTGTGATAGCTGCAGAGGCTGTAATCCTGGTTCACACAGCATCATTCCCTTAGTTGGTTGCTACCCTCTCCCAGCTGCCTGTTGGGACATCCAAAGACCCCAGCATTTACCTAAAAGTGCGGCGGCTTGGCTCCGTCCTCCAAAACTGCGGCTAAAGGAGCTGTGCCTGCTTGCATAGGAGGCTGGCCGGCTGGGCAGCCAAGGCAGGAGGAAGGCGGGAATCTCAGAGTGCAGGAGCTCTTCTGCCACAAAGGCCACCTCGAACCACTTGCGCTGGAAGCTGGCAAAGTCATCCACTCCTGCTGTGTGCCAGGTGGCAGCGGGCTGCTGCATGGCCACTGGGAAAAGCAGAAGGGAGTGAAGGATTCCTTATCACAAATTCTTTTCTTATTGAGACACACTGGATGAACCTCGAGGACATTATCCTAAGTAAAAGAGGCCAGACATAGAAGGCCACATATTATGTGACTCCCTTTATGTGAAATGTACAGAACAGGTAAATCTTTAGAGACAGAAAACATTGATCGTTGCTTAGGTGGGAGGAAGAGAAGGAGCTGGGGAGTGACTGTTAACTGGGTTGGAGTTTCCTTTGGGGGTGATGAAAATGGTCTAAATGTAGACAGAGGGGGTGGTTTACCCAACACCATAAATGTACTGAATGCCTTTTAAAGTGATTAATTTTATGTTATGTGAACTTTAGTTCAATTAAAAAATATGCTTTTATCCTTGGTTTCATACCCCTAATTTCAGAACATATATGGTAACCTGTTTTTTTGTTTTATTGGGGTTGTTTTGTTTTTGTAGTACTTGGGAGTTGAATCTTTAGAGACAGAAAGCAGGGTCGTGCACATACTTCACAAGTGCTATACCACTGGGCTGCCCCCTGAGCCCATTTTTAATTTTTTATCTTGAGACAGGTTCTCACTAAGTTATGCAGGCTGTCTCTGGCCTTGAACCTGCAATTCTCCTGCCTTCACCTCCCAAGTTGCTGAGATTACAGGCGTGTGCCACCACATCCAACCTGGTTTTTTGTTTTACGATTTGAATATAAATTAGGTGTTTATTGGCCAATCTTACAATTTAAGGGAAAAAGCATCAATGGACATACTAGAGGCTACAAAGAAAAAAATTCCACATAGACCCACTTCTGTCATGACCTTGGACAAGAGAACACAGTGAGTGGTACCAGCTACATCATCTCATGTATGACTCCTCAGACCAGAGGTGGAGAGGCCATTGGCCTGCAGGATGAGGGTCACTTCCAATCAAGTCCTATGTACACTGCATACACTAGAGAGGCTGATGTGAGTCCTGAGTGTCTCCGATGCCATGCATGCCAGCTCTACTAGAAATTGCTCTCCTCTGGGCAATTACTTTCCTCCAAAAACAAAAACAAAAACAAAAAATGAAAAGAAAAAAAAAAAAAAAAAGAAAAGAAAAAACTCCATTACAGCTAGGGGTGTGGCTCAGTGGTAGAATGATTGTCTAGCATACATAAGGCATTGAATTCCATCCCCAGAACTGCACAAAAATAAAAATAAATTAAAATAAATTTAAAAAGAAATACAGTAAGCCCTCGGGATCCATGGGTCCTGCATCTACAGATTCAATCACCCACATATCAAAAGTATTTGGAGAAAAAACAAAACTGAGTCTATACTGAACAGGTACAGACTGTTCTTGTTACTATTCCCTAGACAATATAGAATAACACAGCAGTCACATTGTATAAGGAATAATAAGCAAACTAGAGATGATTTAAAACATATGGGAGGATGTGCATAGGTCATATGCTAATATGAGACTTGGTCTTCCATGGATTTTTGTATTCTGGAAGAGAAGAGTTCCTGGAACCAATACCCCTCCAATACCAAGGGATGACTATATCCAAAACATGTCTTGGAAACCCTGCTAGGACTGACTTGTAAGTCTTCCTGGAGGAAGACATGGAGCTCGGAACTGCAGCAAGTAAAAAGTGGTATAAATCACACTTTCAAATCCTTCTCTTTATCATCAGAACCACCTGTGCAAGGTAGGGATGGACTGGGAGTAAGGCACTATATTTTAAAACAACTACCAAAAAATGACCTGAGGGAATTTCTCACACCACGTCCCCTGCCTCCCCTGCCCCCTTTTAGCTTTATCTTCCTCTCAAATTGTCCGAATAACATAACGTAAGCCAGGCACCATGCATACCTATAATCCCAGTGAATTGGGTGGTGGAGGCAGGAGGATTGTGAGTTTGAGGCCAGAGGCAGTCTATGTAACTCAGCAAGACTCTGTCTCAAAACAAAACAAAACAAAAAAGAATGGGCCAGGGGTGCAGCCCAGTGGTAGAGCACTTGCCAATTATATGCAAGGCTTTGGATTCAATCTCCAAGTAATGCAAAAAAAAAAAAAAAAAAAAAAGAAACCAAGTACATAATATAGCTTAAGAAACTTTGTCACTCTGGTTATGCTTAAATTAACTACAAATGCTCAAGGAAGCTGACAGATCTATCAACTTAGAATAAAAATCCACTCATGTAGCTCAAAAAGCACTGTCACATGAAAAACCAAGTCACCGGGAAAAACACTGGCCCCCCTGGCAAGAGCATTTGCCTTGGCTCTGACCTCGGTCTGCCTCTTTGTCCACCACTATCTTGTAGAAATAGAAGCCATAGACGAAGGTCCGCCAAGCTTCACCAGATGCATGTGTGATGAGCTGTTCTTCCAGCATTTTCTAGGAGAGACAAGGAAACTCTGAAATTTCTGAAGAGGGGCATCTCAGAGGGACAGCCCTTGGTTGTGCAAAAGAGTGATGGGAACATTGAGGAGACCCTACCACACCTCCCATAGCCATGAAGATTGCACTATGTTAAATGTTGGCATCTGGTGTAAGTTATAGTGTAAAATGCAAATTATTTATTTCATCAGATATTTTAAACACATATAAAAGTAAAAAGAAAATGGAGGTAGACCACCATTGAGCTTTAGCAAATTTGACATTTTGCTATACAATGGTCCCCTTTTATCCAAAGGGGATATGTTCCAAGACCCCCAATGATGCCCGAAACTACAGAAAATATTGAACACTATATAGAGAGAGCCCTCTCTATGTATTCACCAACTGCAGATCAAAAATATTTGGAGACAAAATGTTGCATCTGTACTAACTCTAAACTTTTTTTTCTTGTCATTATTCCCTAAGCAATACAGTACAATTATTTGCATAGCACTTACATTGTATTGTTAGGTCGTTGTTAGGTGCCAGTCAAGTCGGTATCCGACTCATAGCGACCCTCTGTACAACAGGGGAAACACACTATTGTCAGTGTTTCTCTGCTGTTCATAGGTTTTTCAATGGCAGATTGATTTTTGGGAGGGGGTTGCCAGGTCCTTCTCCCAATACATTGTATTAGGTACTATAAAAAACCTAGAGATGACTTAAAGTACATGGGAAAATATGCATAGGTTCTATGCAAATACTAACCATTTTATATAAGTGACTTGAACATCTTGAACATAGATTTTAGTATCTATGGGAGGTCTGGAACCAATTCACAGCACTAAGGGACTACTGTGCTGGTTCTTCCTATATTTACCTGTTTTTTCTTCAATTCCAGATAGGCCTAACACTTCTTAAAGCTATACCTTCACCCCAGCCTGCAGATCCTATTATTGGAGAGGGTGACTACTTCTAAGATAGGCCCTGGTTTTGTGGGAATCCAAGTAAGCAGGTCTACAGTCCCCGCCTTGCTACCTCACCTGCATGATGTCGATGGCCATCGCCTGCGTCTGGACCCCCTCCACGTTGTTCATCAGCCAGTGCACCACCTCGGCACTGATAAAGCAGCAGGGTGAGAGGCCCTTCTGTTCAGAGAGGAGCTGGATTCCTGTCCTGGGTTCCAATGCAGTGAGCACAGGATGTGTGCCCAGTGGCAACAAGCAGAAATAAAAGGTGAGGAGGAAGAAGGGGCTCCCACAAAAGCATTTACTCTCTAAAATGAGGAACCCCCCCATAAAGCAATTTCTCTATGTAATTCCTACAGCAAGAAAAGTCCCCAAGTCAGGGCAACAGCAGGTGTTAGGGGGAAATAGGAGAAAGGGGAGGAGCAGGGAATTGACATTTAGAGAATACCTTACTTGTCAGGCATTACACTAGATACTTCATGTAACTATTTAATTTAATCCTTCCATTAATCGTGTGCTGAACCCCTTTTTAAAAAACCCCACTGTACAAACAAGAGAAATCAAGTAACTTGTCCATAGTCTGGTGAGCAGCAGAGTCAGGTATGAATCTACCCAACCACACCACCAGAGCACTGCTATGGCATAGGCTTTCAGGAACCTCCTACCCCTGGACCATTCATGGGATGATCCACTTACGAGGGGTGCTTCATGGCTTCCAGGATCTCTACCAATGTGGAGGATGATGTCAAGGAACTTGCTGTCTGCTGCTGAGAGCTGTAATAAAATAGTGTCACAAAGCAAAAGGGCATACACATGGTCGAGAGCACAAATATTAGGAACACTCTCTACTTTCTATGGAACTAGAAATTAGGATGATATTGACACAGAAGGCATTCAAGCTATCTCAGAACAGCTATATCCTGGGGAATGTCTCACGGTAGGGAGGTTTCTACTTCTAAAATGTACACGTAAAACAATATACAAAGTAGTTTTGTGTCTAAACATACCAACCCTTAATAAATATCTCCCCTTTTAATAATATGTTTAAAATAAAAAAAAAATCTCCTTGGACTGCTCTGGTTTTGCCCCAAGGGCCTTTCACATATTACTTTGTTTAATCCTGACCAGAGAGAGCTGCATAATTATAGTCACAACACGGGGGATGGCACCCCAGTACCCTCGTTATCCAGCTATAAAGCCTCTGGCTTTTCTTGGCCTTAGTTTCCCCATCTGAAAAACAAAGATGATACCATTCCGGTCTCTCAAGGTAGTTGTGAGTCTAATGTTTGTGATAATAAGTATAAGACTGATACACATATAGCCTAAAATGGCAAATGATACTAAACATCATACTACTTCAGCTCAGTTGACTAAAGGAACTGGTGAGGGTCAAAGAACTGGGATGCATCAGGGTTTGGATTTGAATACAGGTCAGCCGCATCCCCAAACTCAGATCTTTCTATTACCTCCTGCCCAAGTTCATCCTCAGTGGTGTGACAGTGTGTGAAAACATGCTTAAGCTGGAACATGCCAGTGCTTGGGAGACTGAGGCAGGAGGATAGAGAGTTCAAGGCTGTCCTGGGATACATGGTGAGTTCCAGGCCAGCCTGAGCTACACAGTGAGACCTTATCTTCACCAAAATAAAACAAAACATATGCTTAATACTCAGCACCAGAGTGGCCACCTACCATAGCAAAATGGACCAGTCCTGGAGCTTAATCAGAAGGTCCTCAAGCACCTTAAAACTCTCCTTTTCCTCCATCCCATGCTCCTCTGCCTGCCTATTTGGAGGGTCCAGGACTCACTGCAGCATTGTAGAGTCTCAGATAAGCACAGAGTGTAGCTCAGTGGTAGAGTACTTGCTTAGCATGGGCTAGGCCCTGGGCTCAATCCCCAGCATTACACCATAAAGCCAAAAACCAGAATCTCAGAGTTAGTAAAGCCTTTAAAGACCCTTGAAGTGAATGAACTTCCTTCTAATCCTGGGTTTCTGCTGAGCTCAAGTGTCTCTCTGAGAGGCTGTTCTCCGTCCATGAGCACCCTTAAAGGCAGAGAACTCTGCTCCTCTCAACACAGCCCATTTCCATGAGGCAGTGCCCACTGCTCGTAAGTTCCTTATCATGAAATGAAGTCTGTTCTCTGTAACTGTTAGTCATTGGTCCTGGTTCTTCCCGCCGTGTCATTTTTGGTCTTCTAACCTCAAGCCTAAACATCCCTGGTTCCTCCTTTTTTTTCCTGAAAGCAGAAGAAAATCTGCTGGTCTACCCTTGTGAGCCATGAGGAAGCAGGTAAATGTACTTGCTTTCTGTGCAATAGGCAGTCCCCTAATCTCCCCCATAGCCAGAGCCAAAAAGCCAGCCAGTCATAATGGAGATATGGCCTGGGAGAAAACAGCATAGAGAGGTCCGCACTGATCCGATCATCACCTCTACTGGCCAGAATGAACGTGCTACAGTGGATGAAGCAGTGGTAAAACCAACATAGAACTGATGACATTAAGGAAACCTAGTAACTACTGATAGAAGAACACCCCAGGGCACCTTCTGCTCTTAGGGAAAGGGGAGCAAAAGTCAAGTTTCTTAGATCCTTTAGCCAAGGACTGCTCAGTCAGCAGAGTGAAGTGATAAGAAGGACCGGGTAGAACTGTTAGAAGCAAATAGAACTGGGAAGAAAATAAAAAAGAAGTTTCTCAAAGTTGACAATAGCAATAAAAGCCAGGGCACATTCCCCCACAGATATGCACAATATATCTTGATTCTACTTTTTTAAAAAAATATTTTTAAATTAATTAATTTTGTAAAAGCTGGGGTATTTGCTCAAGCAGATGAGGCACAAGCAGCTTCTTTCTCTTCTAGACACCCAAGAATAGGAAAAGAGAGCTGGGTGCGGGGGTGCACGCCTGTAATCCCAGCGGCTCAGGAGGCAGAGGCAGGAGGATCGCAAGTTTGAGACCAGAGGCAGTCTGCGTAACTCAGCGAGACCATGTCTCAAAAAAAAAAAAAGGTAAAACAAATGGGCTAGGAGTGCAGCTGAGTGGTCCAGCACTTGCAAAGCATGCAAGCGCGAGGCTCTGGGTTCAACCCTCAGTACCACAGGAACAAAAAAAAAAAAAAAGAAAAGAAAAGGATAAGAACAGCCATGTTTGGCCACAATGAATGACTCATCCACTGTTTGCTCATTTCATTACTAACTGTACGCTACCTTGTATAAGGCAAGGCGCAATGGGTACGGGGGAAAGCAGGACAGACTTGGTCGGGGGCCCCTTCCTGAGGCCCTGTGCTTCAGCATGGTGTCTGACACTCTCCTACATCTCTGAGGGAATCTCTCTGCTGTCCTGTAAGGAAGGCAGAACACAGACCACTAGCCTCAGCACAAAGCTGTGGGGAAGAATGACTCACCGAGGTTACCACATATAATTTGTGGCAGAGTCAGAACTTGGCCTAGAGCTTTGGGACTCCCAACTTCTGTGCCTTTGTGGTTAAACTGTCCCTATAACAGGAGCATGAGTTTAGCTATTCTGAGTCTCACCTGCTGTCACTGGAGTTTGTGAAGGGGAAGGCCTGTTCTCCTGTGTTCTGGGAGTTCCCAAAGGTCTGGCTGTTGCCTCTGTCTGCAGATTGGCCTGTGCTTACCCCCAAAATGGTGCCATCCAACACTGGAGTGACTGTTTGGTCCACAGATGCCTGTAGGAGAGTAAAAAGTTAATACCTGGATCCAAGAAGAATCAACAAGGAAACATAGTAAATTTATTCATTCAATAGGCATTTACATACACACATACATACATACATACATACATACATACATACACACACATACATACATACATACGAATGGGAAAAGGCAGCCCACTCCAGAAACAATCAGCCATTGAAAACCCTATGAAGAGCAGAGAAACACTGACATAGTGCCGGGCATGGCACAGTGTCGGGTAGTGTTTCATTTGTTGTACATAGGGTTCCCGTGAGTTGGACCTGACTGGACCTAACAAGAACAATAACATACATACATACATACATAAGAATACCTTCCCCCAAAAGTCTTTAAACCTACTTACATATATGGCCTTATCTATTCTCACTCTCAGACCCCACTGGTCCCTGGTAGAAGAGCTAGAAGAGTTCAGAGATCACACTGCTTTCTATCAAAGCAACTGAGGACCACCACCCTCCAAACCAAAGCAGAAGGGAGGTAGGTGTTCACAGTGAATCCCCAGGATCAAAGAAACCACTTCAGCACCAGACTCAAACTGCATGATTGCACTAAGAAAAGTCCTCAAAGAAAGAGTAGAGCACTCAGAATCCTTCTTTATGAGACTAGGAGGAAGGGACTAGAATACATTTAGAGATGAATGTGCACCCTCTGCCTACCATGACTCACCCTTTCCCACCCAGTCCTCCTTTCTTCTATCTGTCAGTGGTATATTCAGCCATCCAATTCCCCGGGTTCAAACCTCAGAGGAATCTGACAGCTCTCTTCTCCAGCTTCATATCTAAAGACAGGCCTAGGTCTGTGGCCTCCCCTCTGCAGATTCAAATGCATCTCTGAATCATGCCCACTGTTCCTCTGACCAGGAAGGGTTGGAATAGTCTCTCCGAAGTGGTCTTGTGAGTCTAGCCTCTGCCCCCAAAACCGTGAGTCACCTGTATTTGCATCTTCCTAAAGAACATTTCCAACCCCATTATTCTGTTACTGTGAAATCTTACATCTCCTCATGAGCTACCACCCTGAAAGCTGACTCATGAGGAACTGAGGGTCCTGTACATTTCCATGACCTGTGATCTCCCTTCAACATGCACCATTCACTATGTCTATATTTCCAGCCAAATCAAACCGTGTTTTGTATAATCCCTTCAGCATGTTCTGTTACTCTGGGGGTCCTATCCCTACAACTGCTGACTAAAAATCCATTTGTCTTGAAGGGGTGTTTCAAATCTTAATCCCTTAGTAAAATGTATCCTGATTAACTCTAACCCAAGCCCCCAAGCACTGGACTTCCATAAAGCTCTCCTGGTGAATGATGGGTTTTCCCTCATACAAGTGCTATACCTGTCTCATTTCCTTTAAGGGTCTTGGAGGGAAGGACTGCGCTCACCTAGAATCCCAGCACCATCCACCAAAGGGTGCAGCCCACAGCCAATGTTTGCAAAGAATTATGAGGCCTTCTGGAGCACTAATGGAAAAGCATGAGGCTTTTAACTTGCAATTTTTTGGTACAACTTCCAAAATGGAGCTTCTATTATCAGAAATTTCATTAAATGATGTAAATACCACTCTTTCTAAAACAGGGCTTCTCCATCTCTGTACTGTTGTCACTTGGGATCAAATAAATCTCAGTCATAGGGGACTGTCCTATATATTGTAGGATGTTGAACAGTATCCCTGGCTCCTACAAAGCAGATACCAGTTAATCTTATCTATCACCCTCCCACTCCTAGATGTGACAAAAATGTCTCTTGATATTATTAAATGTCCACTGAGGGATAAAATTGCCCCTGGTTCTGAAAGAACCATTTTGCTCCCCTACATCATGGTCAATAATTTGCAAAAAAATAAAAATAAAAAATAAAAAATTATAGGATTACATAAGCTTTCCTGGCACCATAAATACCCAGAGAAATGCAGCAAGAGGCAGCTTGCAATTACCAATCACCATCTGTGTACAACCAGTAAGGCTGAGAAACAGGTATCATACCCTAACATCAAATTAGAACAAACTAACTGAGGGGAACTAGAGCCAGCCCTTACACACATAGGTCCATAGGCTCTGCTTTCTAGGCCCCTGTAGTGAGGTTCTCTTCATCTATTGTACCCAGAATATTCCTCTACCAGCCTAAACAGAGGGATGTTGCCACAAATGTACAGGATTATTTTAGCAAGGGTGTGGCTAACGAGTCACCCTCTAAATCACCAGTGGGCAAGCATTTTATGTCAAGGGCCATAAAAACCTTATAGTCTCTGTTATAACTACTAACTCTACCAGAAAGCACCAAAGCAGCCATAGATAATATGTAAATGAATGGGTATGCATCTATTCCAATAAAACTTCATTTACAAAAGCAAGATGGTGGGCCAGATATGCCCCATTGTTGCCTGACCCCCGATGTGTACCATACAAAGTTATGAGGCTATTCAGATCTTAATACCATGAAAAATTATGCTTCTCCTAAAACACTGATTTGTCCTTATCTTCTGACTACTTTGAATCATAGAACAGATGTTTCCCATATTTATTTGGCTACCAGAAGTTCAGAGCTGAATTTAACACAAAACTCTGGTTACTTTGCAAAGGCTTATATTTTGCCCTATGTTACTTTTTCATTTCCTGAATTTCCTCCCATGTAGGCACATTTTTATTCTGGAGGTTGCGTTTACTTCCACAATCCACCTGAAGAAACTATTTGGAATAAGAGCAGTGGTAAGCAAAAAGAAAAGGCAGGCTGGGTGGAGAGAATAACAGGCCCCTCAGGTAGATGCCTGGCAAAGAGCAGGGGGACATGTTAGTCTGTGATACATCTATTTCATCTTAACAACCCCATCCAAATCCTTCCTTACAGAAGGATTGTATGTAACATATGTAGACACTCTCCCCTTCCTCTTCAGAGTGGGCTAAACTTAGTGACTTGCCTCCAAAGAATAGAGCATAAGAGGGGGAAATGGTAACTTCATAGTGGAGGTTGGTGCAAATACATTAAGCAAGTGATGAAGGTTAAAATCACAGGGATGTCATATGGATCACATGTCCTCCCCCACACGATGTGAAGAGAAGGGCATTTGACTCCTAGGGTATTCTCTTTAAGAATTCACAACTCCAATCTAACCATGAGAAAAACATCAGTCAAGCCCAGTTTTGGGGGCATTCTGACCAGGACCTGACCGGGACTCTGCCACACTATCAAGGTAATTAAACCACAAAGAAATGGTGCCCAGGGCATTGTTCAATGGTAGAATGTAAGCTTAGTATATGTAAGGCTCTGGGTTCAATGCCCAGAATCAAAAAGAAAATAGGAGGGAAAAAAAAAAAACAGAAAAAGGAGAAAAGAAAAGGGAGAGAAAAAAAGGAAAGGAAAAAAAAAAAAAAAAAAAAAAAAAAAAAAAAAAAAAAAAAAAAAAAAAAAAAAAAAAAAAAAAAAAAAAAAAAAAAAAAAAAAAAAAAAAAAAAAAAAAAAAAAAAAAAAAAAAAAAAAAAAGAAAAAAAAAAAAAAAAAAAAAAAGAGAAAAAAAAAGGGAAAAAAAAAAAAGAAAAGAAAAAAAAAAAAGAAAAAAAAAAAAAAAAAAAAAGGAAAAACCAACAAATGGTCACAGACCAAAGGAGACTGGAAAGATAAGACAACTAAATGCAATGGGGTGCCCTGGATTAGATCCTGGAAAAGAGGACATTAAATTTTTTAATGGTAAAATCTAAATGAAGCCTCGTGCTCAACAGAAGAAAGAGAAAGACGAGAAAGAAGAGGAGGAAGAGGAAGATGGGAAGGAGAAGGAGGAAGAGAAGGAGGAAAAGGAGAAACAACCCTTTAGCAATAGCATCAATCCTTAGTCTCTCTCCAACTTTCCAACACCCCAAAGCTATGGGAGATGGTGAGGGAGGCAGCCCTGTTGGAGATGCCTCTGCAGTTAGTACTACCTAGAGGTTCCCCTACAGGTCCTTCACTCCCTTCGCCTATTGCATCCCCACTTCCTCAGGCTAGAGGCTAATCAGCCACCAGAGATCAGCTAGATCTGTCATTCCAGCTCCCTAACTGCACCTGGAGGCTGCAGGAGAAATCACTCCACTGTCCTGCCTGGAGACAAATGGATTAAGTGCGGCTTCTCCCTTCCAGCCACCTTGCCCCTTCAGGACAGACAAAAGCATCCAGAAGGATTGATGACAGAATCCCACATATCTTATACAGCAAGAGGGCTTAGGAAAAACTCCCGGATCAACACCATGATGTTATCCAAGGTTTATGAAAGCAGGAAAGACAGGAAGATCATCCCAAATCAAAACTCTCCCACCTACCCTCATGACAGTTACTATCTTGAGGATAGAGAGGGAATGACAGAAATTAAGTAATATTCATAATACTTGGGCATGGTAGTACATGCCTATCGTTGCAGGAGGCTGAGGCAGGAAGATCACTGTAGCTAACCTGGACAACATAGCAATCCCCATCTCCAAAACAAGGAAAAAAAAAAAGTAATGTTCATAATGGATTCCATCTATCCTTGGCATGGCCGTATAGCCACAGGTGCTTTGTATTTGCTGTCTCAATGAAGTGAATTCTGTCTGCAAATATCAACTCCCTCTTCCACATGTCCAATCAAACCCCTCTTTGTGAATGGTTACTTATATTTTTATGTCTCACATCACTCCACAAAACATAAGGCCACGAAAAAGTAGATATATAATAAGATAAAATAAACACATGGGGAAAAAATCTAGTAAAGAGAAAATAACTATTGGAAAAGTGTGGAATTATAGTTTAAGTTTGTTTTTGTTTTTGTTTTTGAGGCAAGGTCTTGTTGTGTAGCCCAGGCTGGCCTGAAACTCATTATGTAGCCAAAGCTGATCTCAAATTCAGGATCACCCTGCCTCAGCCTCCCAAGCCCTGGAATTACATGTGTATATCTGCATACTCAGAATCTAAGTAGGTTTTGATCTAAGATAACATTTTTAATGAAGGGGTTGTACCATGCAATAGTGGCTACTAGCAAAATATGGCTATTTAAATGTAAGTTCCCCCACATGTCTGTCAGTTTGCTGTACTGTGGAGGCTCATGTATCGCTGTGATGCTCAAAGCTATGCCACCGGTATTACAGATACCAGTAGGCTTACCCATGGTGGACAGGTTTCAGCTGAGCTTGCACACTAAGACTAGGGAGAAGGATCTGGCTAACCCACTCCTGAAACAATTAGCCACTGAAAACCATATGAATAGCAGAGAAACACAGATATAGTGCTGGAAAATGAGCCCCCCATGTTGGAAGGCATGCAAAAGATGATTGGGGAAGAGTTGCCTCCTCAAAGTAGAGTCTACTTTAATGATGCGAATGGAGTAAAGCCCCAGGGACCTCCATTTGCTGATGTGTCATGACTCAAAATGAGAAGGAACAACTATAAACAACCATTTGTACCTGGAACATGGAATGTACACAGTATGAATCTAGGAAAATTAGAAATTGTCAAAAAGGAAATGGAGTGCATAAAAATCAACATTCTAGACATCAGTGGGGCTGGGATTTAGCTCAGTTGGTAGAGTGTTGCTCTGCAGTCTCTGAGGTGCTGAGTTCGATTCCCAGCACTGCAAAATGGGAGAAGGACGTGGCAATCCACTCCCAAGGCAATCCCGAAACAGTCAGCCATTGAAAACCCTATGAGGGTCGTTATGAGTCGGACTCAACTCGACGGCACCTAACAACAACAACAACAACAAGGCATCAGTGAGCTAAAATGGACTGGCATGATCCATTTTGAATCAGATAATCATATGGTCTACGGTGCCAAGTGTGACAACTTAAAGAGAAATGGGGTTGCATTCATCATCAAAAAAGACATTTTAAGATCTGTTCTGAAGTACAATGCTATCAGTGATAGATTAACATCCATACAAATACAAAGAAGGCCAGTTAACATGACTATTATTCAAATTTACACACCTACCACTAAGGCTACAAATGACGACAGGGAAGATTTTTACCAGCTTCTGCAATCTGAAATAGACTGAACATGCAATCAGGATGCACTGATGTTTACTGCTGACTGGAATGCAAAAGTCAGAAACAAAGAGGAAGGCTCAATTGTTGGAAAATATGGCCTTGGTGACAGAAATGATGCTGGAGATTGCATGATAGAAATTTGTCAGACCAATGACCTTTTCATTGCAAATATATTTTTTTCACCAACATAAAGGGTGACTATATATATGGAATTCACCAGATGGAACATATAGGAACCAAATTGACTACAGATGTGGAAAGAGATGACGGAAAAGCTAAATAACAAAAGTCAAAACACAACCAGGTGCTGATTGTAGATCAGACCATCAACTGCTCAAATGCAGGTTCAAACTGAAACTGAAGAAAATTAGAAAAGTGTACACAATCCAAAGTATGATGGTGACTATATCCTACCTGAGTTCAGAGACCACCTCAAGAACAGGTTTGATGTGTTAGACACTAATGACTGAAGACCAGACAAATATGACATCAAAGACATATTCATGAGAAAAAAAAAAAAGGCAAAACAAAAGACAGGAAAAAAAGAAAAGACCAATTTACATGTCAAAAGAAACTCTAAAACTTGCCCTTGAACATCCAGTAGCTAAAGTAAAAAGAAGACATGATGAAGTTAAGGAACTAAAGAGAAGATTTCAAAGGGCAGCTCAAGAAGACAAAGTCAAATATTATAATGACATGTACAAGGAGCTGGAAATAGAAAAACAAAAGGGAAAAACATGCTCTAGTTTACTTAAGCTTAAAGAATTGAAAAAAAATTCAAACCTCAAGTGACAATAGTGAAGGATTCTACAGGGAAAATATTAAACGATGCAGAAGACATCAAAAGAAGATGGAAGGAATATACAGAATCATTATACTGAAAAAGAATTGGTGGATGACCAAACATTTCAACAGGTTGCATATTGTCAGGAACCAATGGTACTGAAGGATGAAGTAGAAGCTGCCTTGAAGGACTGGCAAAACACAGGCTCCAGGAATTGATGGAATACCAACTGAGATTTTTCAACAAACAGATGTAGCACTGGAGGTGCTCTCTTGTTTATGCCAAGAGATTTGGAAAATAGCTACCTGGCCAATTGACTGTAAGAGATCCATATTTGTGCCTATTCCAAAGACAGGGAATCCAACAAAATGTGGAAATTATCGGACAATATCATTAGTATCATATGCAAGCGTGGGCTGGGATTTGGCTCAGTGGGTAGAGCGCTGCGCTGCAGTCTCTGAGGTCCCGAGTTCAATTCCCAGCACCGCAAAAATGGGAGAAGGGCCTGGCAATCCACTCCCAAGGCAATCCCGAAGCACTCAGCCATTGAAAACCCTATGAGGGTCGCTATAAGTCGGATACCGACTCGAAGGCACCTAACAACAACAACATATGCAAGCAAAATTTTGCTAAAGATCATTCCAAAGCAACTGCAGTAGTACATAGACAAGGAACTGCCAGAAAATCAAGATGGATCCAGAAGAGGACATGGAACTAGGGACATCACTACTGATGTCAGATGGGTATTAGCCAAAAACAGAGAATACCAGAAAGATATCTATGTTTTATTGACTATACAAAGGCATTTGACTGTGTGGATTATAACAAATTATGGATAACATTGAGAAGAATGGCAATATCAGAACACTTAATTGAATTCATGAGGAATCTGTACACGGACCAGGAGGTAGTTGCTCAAACAGAATAAGAAACACTGCCTGGTTTAAAGTCAAGAAAGATATATGTCAGGGCTGTATCCTTTCACTGTCCCTCTTTAATCTCTATGCTGAGCAAATAATCTGAGAAGCTGGACTTTATGAAGAAGAATGTGGCATCATGACTGGAGGAAGATTCACTAACAACATGCATTATGCAGATGAGGAAACTCTGCTTGCTGCCACTGAAGAGGATTTGAAACATTTATTGGTGGATATCAAAGAACAGAGTTTACAGTATGGATTGTGCCTCAACTTCAACAAAACAAAAATCCTTGCAACTGGGTCAGTATGCAACTTCATGATAAATGGAGAAAAAATTGAGGTTATCCAAGATTTAGCTTTACTTGGTTGTAAAACATCCATGGAAGTTGTTGTTGTTGTTAGGTGCCGTCGAGTCAAGTCCGACTCATAGCGACCCTATGTACAGCAGATCGAAACACTTGCCGATTCTGTGCCAGGCAAACCATCTTATTTATGTTTAAGCCCATTGTTGCAGACACTGTGTCAATCCATCTGGTGGAGGGTTTTCCTCTTTTGCGTTGACCTGCCACTCTTCCAAACATGATGTCCTTCTCCAGTGATTGTTCTCTCCTGACTACATGTCCGAAATATGTAAGACGCAGTTTGGCCATGTTTGCTTCCAAGGAGCACTCTGGTTGTACTTCTTCTAGGACAGATCTGTTGGTTCTTTTGGCAGTCCAGGGTATATTCAATAGACGTCTCCAGCACCACAATTCAAAAGCATCAATTCTTTTTCTGTCTCTCTTGTTCAATGTCCAGCTTTCACAACCATATAATGCCACTGAAAATACCATGGCCTGAGTCAGACGCACCTTCGTCTTCAATGTGACATCTTTGCTTTTCAATACTCTAAAGAGATCTTTTGCCACAGCTTTTCCTAGAGCAATGCGTCTTTGGATTTCTTGACTGCTGCTTCCACGCGTGTTGATTATAGAGCCAAGCAAAGTAAAATCTTGGACAACCTCAATCTTTTCTCCATTTAATGTGAAGTTGCGTG